>APFE030370727.1:166133-185656 GCA_000404065.3 Pinus taeda
CAAGACTAAGGTTGGTCTCCTTGGTTCTCCTCTTATCTATTTTCATAAAGGAAAGCGAAAATAGACTTTACTTGTTTGTTTCTAAGATAGCTACCAGTCTTAGTGGGAATAGCAACATGCGAGTGGACACTATTACCGGTAACAATGGGAGATGATTGCAAGAGAAAATGGTTAGGTTTAGGAGGAGCTAGAGTAGGTTTTCTTGACGTTTTGGATTGAATAGAGGGTAACACCGAATTCCAGTGGAAAAACAACATTATAGACTTTGCTAACATAGGTTCTCAGTGCATGACCAACATTCGTAACACAAATCCCAAAGGGACTACCTATGCCCCTTCTAGAGTCAATTTTCTGGATTCTGTGCTCATCCCAATGATTTATAGAGGCATTTATGAGGATTCTTGCTCATGGTTTTTGGTGGGGAGGCTAAAATTGAGTTAACCATAACTATAGAATGTGATCAAGTCAAGATGATGAATTTTAGTGTTGCATGTTGATTGCACCTTCCATCAATTATAAAATGTCAGAGTTTGAAGTAGAATTGGTTAGATTGAGAAAGAGTGCATGCTACAAGAGTGAAGAGTTAGAGGAGAGATTAGAGATCAGTTTTGGAGCATATTTCAGAGGATGATAGAGCTACACTAGATATATATGTTTATCATATTTGTGTTGAAGATTGTGGCTCCTAGCTATTGCTGATATGGAGAGGAGAGATATTGTTGTAGATTGTTGTACAAACACATGTTGAAACAATAGGTTGAAAGAACTGATGGGTAGGCCGTGGTGGCTATGGGGGTGATGAATGAACTAGGAGTGGTTTTGGCATGTTTGGGAAGTAAATTTGATAGATAATAGGTACGAGAAATTGGAGATGATCGTCAAATATTGACCACTCGTGGACTGTTAGATTTTCCTGGGAACTTGATGCTTTAAGGTTTGTAAGAGACTGAACTCTCTCTTTCAACACATTTTCTTATGATAATATTTGATTGAGAGGTTTTTCCTATTCAAACTGCTACACCTAATCAAGTATTGTCTGTAAAAACTCTCAAGCATTGCTTGCTTCCATCTCTGCTTTTTTCCCTTCTTTGATCAATTGGCACCCATTTTGCATTAGTTGTGCATAATTTCCCTTTATTTCTCTACTTTAATGTCCAATGCATGTTATGTCCTTATGTTTTCAACTTCCCTTTTTTTTTTCTTCTGATACGACCATGGGTTGATGCCAAATAGGTGGGCCAATTTTTCATAGTGGTATTTAAGGCAACTCGTATTCCAAGTGTGTGCTCCCGTATTTGTTTGGCTGTCAGGAATTCATTATGAGCATTCTAATGTTTTTTTTTTTATTATTCGATTCCATCCACTATTGTCCTTGACTATAACTATGTTACCTATGCACTAATATATTTATTCTTGTCAATAAAGTGATACACCAATTGTTGGAAAGAAATGAGATGATCACCAACTTTAGTTGGGATGTCGTTATTATATTTTTCTATTGCCTCGTGTTAATAATGCAACCAAATATTCATTTTTCATTCCTATCTTTGTTGAAGCTTATTATTGACCTTTTCCCTCTTTTTCAATTGCAATTTAACTTCTTTCACTGAGTGTTCTAAAAATTATAAAATATGTGTGTCACTCGAAAGGATTAAGTTGGAATACTTACTGTGAATATTAATAAGTTCCTTTTTAACTTAAGTTCCTAGCGTAATTGTTAAAGTCTAGTCAAATGATGATGTGTTAGTCGAAGTATGTTGAGTGATTGGTGTATTAGTTGACGGAAGGTCAATCATCATCATTTGATGTTGATATGTCAACATAGTTGACGTAGACTATGTTTTCTCATTATTGGTTCTAATTGTCTCATTCGATAGGGTACACTTTGATGAATTTCCCTGTGAATCCTATTGGTCTTTGGTTTGGCTAAAGATGATCATGTTTAATATGTGTCAGAGAACCAAGGGTGTATCCTAAATTAGATAAATCTCAAGAATTTGGGCCTTATTTTTTGTACTGGTAGCTTGTTCCATCTGGTGTTGCTCCTGGGCAAAAGTATGATTTTGTTCCTTGGTAGAAGTACCATATTTTTGCTCCTAATTGGAAGTACCATTTTTCACAAAACTATGTCGCACAAAATATTGTTACATTTATTGCATATTTTGTTAAATATTTTCCATAAAAATATCGTTAACATTTATAACTACTTAGATAATTTTGGCTTCAACAGTTGAAATTGGATTTTTTGTCTTTCTATAATTTTTGACAACTTTAACCTTTGCCTTAATAGACTCTAAGACTTATCAAAAAACCGCACTCAATTTCTATTGTTGCTATGTGTTTTCCAGACGAATGTCTGATAGTACTTCTTACCATCAAATTCCTTCAGAGGAAGTCAGAGTGGCCTTAGGACTCAATGACTCTTTTTGACCAGACTTCTTGGGATGGTTCTGCAAGAAGAATTGCCAAGTTAACCTTGAAAGGCTACAAATATAACACTCTCCTCCTCCAACTATGCATCATAAAGAAGGGAAATAATATATTTAGAAATATCTAGGACTCTGGGGGGAATATGAAACATGCATTTAGATGTAGCTCTGAAGGGACTACCTTTGTAGTATTATTATACAAAACTTTTGTAAGATCCAAACACAACTATATGTGGAAAGTAAATGGAAATGATTGATGAACATGGTATATAACTCTCCATTTGTTGGAGGAATCCGTAATATGTAGAAACCAATTTCTAAATAACTCGCGGGGGGCCAAAGATTGGGGTTTCCCCGACCAGCCATGTGAGAAAATTTTAAATTTTTTCGTCAACAACATATCTTTCATAGTGAAGTTAGTCTCTCAAAATGGCAGACTAAACTTCATAGCTAGCTAGATAAGAAAGGAAGGAAAGTGAATATGTTTACTTGAATTTTGGCATTCTTGACAGTTGGTCTAGATAAGGTCCACAACATATTATGCCCAGTTGTACATCTTCCGAGGGTTTGTTCTCTCACCAATTGCTTCCAGCATATTTAATTTAACATCCAAGGCCCAACTGACGGGTGTAAGACATAGTGCTACAATCATACAAGTCCATCTGAATTGAGGATCCTGAACTTCACTAATCACTAAATATCTTCAGTTCTTGCTTGACAACCCACCAATGAATTTTGTAACCCACTTGCTGCAGTCGACTGCGTTAGGTACCTTTTCTCATTTATATGGAAATCTAGTAATCAAATGGATGGTAGTTTTGAAAATCGACTGGGGCTAGGGAAGCCATAGCATTATAGAAATTTTGAAGTCTAAAATGGGTCTCCTAAGGAATATTATAAAATAATAACATAAGATTATATTACCCCATCATGTTTTGGAGGGAAAAAAGAAAAAACTACTTTTCCAACTTGTATTTGCAACTTATCTCCCTACAATTTTACTCAAATTTTTAGTGGGAGCACTTGTTGGATGCAAAATTTAATTTTTCATCCAAGGAGTAGCCATGTTGCATACTTTTGATGGAACCTACTACACGAAAAATGTGAAATACATGAAAAAATGTGATTGCAATCATGCTTTTCCAAGAATTTCACATTTTTTGTGTAGCAGAGTCCATCAAAAGTATACAAGATGGGTACTCCTTGGATGAAAAATAAAATTCCACATTTAATGTGCGCTCCTGCTCGAAATTTGAGTAAAATCATAGGGAGATAAGTTGAAAATACGAGTTGAAAAAGTAGTTTTTTATTTTATGCTTTTACCTTTTTACTCCAAAAATGATGAATCATTCCGCATGATTGACATCACCATAGTGAATCCTATTGCTTCTTATAACATTGATTTTTGTTGTACTTTTTTGTTTGAGTCCCATTTTTTACCTCAAAGTTTCTATAATGCTCCCCATTATGACATCAACTTATTAAATGCTTTACAACTTTCTCTTTCATGCCCTACATTATGCAATTAGTGGACACTGAGAATGTTGCAGATTCCTTCTTTCAAAAACATCTCAGAATCTAAAGTCCATTGATTATTTAGCTTTTACAATTGAAGAAATGACTCATAATGCTTCTCCCATGATGGATCATCTACCTTTTCCTATTTGATATGTTGTGTTCAGAATTCAAGCTTTGTTTTCCCTGAAAGATAAAATCTCACCTTGGTTCCTTACTCAACTATAATTTCATCATCTTCAAAGCAAACTTTCCTCTTCTCCATTACAAAATCACAATGAATCTCCACAGTTCTCAGATAATATAGCAATTTAGAATGAGAATTATAGGGCTCAACATGTCTAGTATATCATCAAGGTCACAATTTACACTTAATTATATTTCTAGACAAATTTTAGGAGTGATCGAGACTTCATTCATTTTTATGGAATTTGAATTACATGCACCATCATTCCTGCTTGCTTCCTCTTCCGTGAGTTGTCTTGTCGAATTGTGATTTGATTTTATAATGTCACGTAGTGCGTGCAAGCCACCTGATCTCCACCTCCTTTGCGGAACTTTAGATAATTTTGTTATGATTTGAATTGATGGATGATTTATGTTTGATGATGATGGGACTTCTGGAGTATGTGGTGTTTCATGAGTAGATTAGTGCATTTGAGTATTTTGATTTTTAAACTTTATTTTTTGTCTTTTATGAGATATGATGTTAGACTCACATGAATGGAATTTATTTACAACTTCTTTTCTGGTACTTCCTTTTGATACGTGGTCAAATCTTTTCTCCTGGCTATCTTTCATGTCAAAGTATTCATTATAGCCATGTTTCACTGAGCATTTATTTTTTTCCTTCAGGTCAACTTTGGGCTTGTTTTCTCATTCTATCTATTGAGTCAAATATTTTATTATAATAGTCTCTAAATCTTTCTCTATGTTCTTGGCTTCTTTCATCCTTAGAATGATATGATCCATATTTTGTTTAACTTTTCTATTTAAGAGATTATGCGAAGCTACTTCTTAATCCATATTACTATCATATCTGTTTACTTGATTTTTGAATCCTCTTTTTAATGGATCCTTAATCGTTATTTCATTTACTTTATTTATATTATATAATTACATTTTTAATAAACATGCTAAATTCTAAGTAAAGAGAAATTCACTAGTTTTACAAACTATTTGGTCAGTTAGCTTGCCACAGGGTGGTCTTCAATCTAACCCATGTCCTTGGCACTTCAAAAAGGTTTTCACTAGGAACATGCCACTGCTGTTAAGATACATATTCTTGGAATGGGCACCATCGACAAGTGACTTGAATAGGTTCCCTTGCAATATCTTCAATGGTATATCTCCTGAAGCATGTATGTATTCAACAACGAAGGGCCCCAACCATGAAATTTATAGTTTTTTTGGTTTAACCTTCACTAGAATGTCACATAAAAAAACTAGGTCATTGACTTTGAAGTTCTTCATTTGTAGATTTCTGTTGTCCCATTCCTTTTGTTGGCCTTTACTAGCATGCCAGTGATAGAGTGCATGAAATTGGTCTTCCTCTAACTATTGTAATTGTTGAAGTTTTTCCTTTTGCATATTTGTATTATACTTCAATATAGACAATATACTTGCTACATTTTCCAAGAAATGAAGTGGGACATTTTTTTCCTATCCATAAATGAGATTCAAAGGTGTCAATCCGGTCGACTATTTGTATGCTATGTGACATGCCCAGAGGATGGACACCGTTCTCTCTCCTCCAGTTGGACACATGGCAACAATTTATTGGCGCTAAGGGGCTAAGATGGCAGATAACATATTCATGACGTGGCTATGAGACAAGACATATGGCAAGCAGATTAGGCATTTTAGGTGGTCTAGTGGGCCAAATCTGGGTGACACATGTCATCACTGAGGAGATGCCACATGGAGTGATGATGTTAGTGTGATGTCACTCGATGGTTGGCATTTCCAAGGTCAAGGATGTTAGAACTTTGCTATAAAAGTTTCTTTGAAAAGTTTCAATAAAATATCTCTGATAGACTGGCAACTAGTCATGAGAGACTAATAAAATTGACGGCAATAAGTAGGCTTAAGCACCCAGGTTCTATAAATAATTTTGGACCTTGAAGTTTCGTAAATCCTATGTAAATTCCCTATGATGAAAGGTCTGATGAAAGTGGGGCTATGATGGTGTTTTGATGCTTGGTTGGGTGGAGTCTAAGGACCCAAAGGCTATACCTGTGGTGACATGTAGTAGTCATATAAAATATCAAAGTATTAGAAAGCTTTCTTAATCCTTGAATAAGCATGAAAGTCACATTAGAATGGGAAACCTAACTAAGATTAAATTCTCGGTATGAAGGATTACACAGGGTGAAAGCAAAGAACTTGGAAGCCCATCCTTATGTTTAAATTCCATGAAATAATTCACCTATTCAATGCAACAAAAACATGGAGGAGCCCTATAGAGGTACACTCAGACAGTGATGGAAACTTTTGATAGAGACAACATTGAACAATGTGCAACAGAGGATCAAAAACGTTGATTTCCATGAAGGAAAGGGGTGAAAGAGAGTATTGTCGAATGCTCTAAGTTGTGTGGAGTCTATGGGACTATGTCACTTGTTGAGTTGAAGGGAACAGCTACTAAGAGCTTGTGTAAGAGAACACCAAGGGCTGAGAATTGATTTTTGTGAGCAGTTGAAAGATTTTAGTTCTGCAAGATTGAACGAGTCTTGAAACATTAGAAGAAAAAAGTAGAATTTGAGTCTACAACCAACCAAAGTGGTATATTTCTATGTATGGAAATGCCTTTGTTTTGAGTTTGAAAATAGTATGAAAAGTAGAACAGTGGCATGAATATTTTGGTGCCTCTCAGAAGGTGGATGCTTGCTATCATAAGGGGGTCAGTGCCTCTTGAGAGTGGGTACTCCCAAACCATCTAATGTAATTAAGTTGGTTCTTAATTTTACATCATACCAAAAAATAGATTGGAGGTTTTTTCCCATATGGTTTTGACATGAAAAATACCAGTCATTATGTGTAAGTTGTTCATGTGATGAATTGCATGTACATGTGTATGTATCATCTTGCTGCTCATTTTCTTTATGTATGAATACTTTCATGAGTAATATATAGTATAGGAAAACATTAAAAACATATTCAGTAAAAATTGTAAAACCCTCACTATTACTGATTCACCCCCCCTCTCAGTAATTCCTTATTCCAACAATTAGTGTTAGAGAAAGGTTCCTTAAGGAATAGTCTAAAGAATGGAAGGTAGATCTATAAGGAATTATGTCTAAAAAAGAGAGTATGGATGCTTACTCAAGAAAGATATCAATCTTTGATGGAGAAAAATATGCCTTCTAGAAAGTTAGGATGGAAGCCTATCTCATGTACGTAGGGTAGATGTCCCCCCCCACTGATGCATATGGTAAAAGAATGTATAGGAATAATGCTAAAGCTAAGAATGCCATTCTATTTGGCCTTAGTGAATCTAAACTTGTGAAGGTTATGCATTGTAATCCTACCAAGGAAGTGTGGGTGAAGCTTAATCAGAGTCATGAAGGAGATGAAAAATTAAAGCATGACAAACTTCAAACTTTCAAAATGAGGTTTGAAATTTTAAAAATGAGTGAAGAAGAAAGTATAGTAGAATACTTCCTTAGAGTTGATGAAGTAACCAATATGATTAGGGGACATGGTGAAGAATTCCAGGAGGATGTGATTGTTCAAAAAATATTAAGATCCCTTCCCATGAGATTTAATCCCAAGGTATAAACGATTGAAGAAATGACCAATTTAAAGGATCTCAAGATGGACTAGTTGCTCGGTACCCTTACAACATATGAGATGAGAGTATGAGGAGAGAATTATAAAACCAAGGAGGCAATGTTCAAAGTTTCCAAGAAGGCCAAGGAGCACAAATATCACTAAGACTACTCCAACAATATAAAATATTGTAGATTCACAAGCTCATGCAATGTACTAAAGCACAAGACAAGAATCTACTTCTACTTTCAACCAGTGGAAGCCAATAGATCAATGAAAACAATGAACAAGAAGAAGATAAATCAAAGGCACATAACTGAAGATGTATATGGGGAAATCAACTGCTCCAAACCCCA
This sequence comes from Pinus taeda, assembly GCA_000404065.3. Classification (NCBI taxonomy): domain Eukaryota; kingdom Viridiplantae; phylum Streptophyta; class Pinopsida; order Pinales; family Pinaceae; genus Pinus; species Pinus taeda. The sequence goes on from APFE030370727.1 coordinate 174,205, forward strand.
CTATTTGTATTACATATATAATAAATATGAGTGAAGATACAAAGCTTGTTCTCACTAGAATAATTCTAGACAAGTATGCTAAACTCTCTTAGCTCACAAGCAAGCTCAAGCCAAATCCTTAGCCTATTCAGTAGCTCTTCAAGCCCCTAATCTCTTGAGTAATGCCTAAGATGAATATCCCATATTTAAAGGGAATTCAGGCTTCCAAAACTGTGCAATCCAAATATAGGTCCTTCTATGATTGCATGCATGATACTTTCAACTCAGTAAATCATAAAATTGATAATACACTATCCTTGCACTCTAGTCTCAGCTGGCTCTTTCTTAGAATTTCCATGCATGAGTTTCTGGTGAGGGAATTTTCAGTTAACTAGAGTGACACTTTCAGATGCATTAGTACACCAAGTAACAATTAACTCTCTATTAGTTCCTGAAACATTTTGGAACTAATTTAATTGAACTTAACTAAGTAAACTGAGTGATCTAATTTACAACTCAATTTAAACTCATACCGAACCCCTAAAATTTGGGGAGAACATACAAATGACTACATAAAGACTTCCAACTTGAAATTCCTAAGCTAATTAAGTTAATTAAACTTAATTAACTATTTACAAGTTGTTATGATAATATAATTTGATTTTAATTCTTAGTTTAATTCAAGGAAAAATTAAAATGAAATTTCTTGTTGCCATTTATCAACACTCCCTCTAAGTGGGAAAGGGATTGTTAGCTACCCCAATCATATCTCTATGAAACTTGAATTTACATCTTGAAAATGCCTTTGTCAAAATCTCATCATCTTGCTCCTCCGTGGGAATGTACTCTAACAACATGATCCACCTCAATACACAATCTTTGAGATGATGATATCAAATGTCAATATGCTTGGACCAATCATGGAAAACGATATTTTCAGAGAGTTTGATACAACTCTGATTATCACAGTAAATCATAGCTGCATCCACTTGCTGACCAAATAAACCAACCAGGATCTTCCTCATCCATATTTCCTCACATGTTGCCTAAGTCATAACCATGTAATCTGCCTCCGTTGAACTGAGTGTAACCGATCTCTATTTCCCACTGTACCAAGAAATTGTCACTGACCCAATACTAAAGATCCTTCTTGATGTGCTCTTCCTCTCAAATGGACTCCCTACCCAATATGCATCAATGAAGCCTTGAAGATTCACTCCCTCTATCTATCTATACCATAATCCATTCTGAGAAATGCCCCTAAGGTATCTCAATGCATGCTTTGACTCCTTCCGATACAACTTGCTCAGCCTAACCATCGCTTGACTAAGGTGGTTAACTACATAGCACACATATAGTCATGTGTTCAACAAGTACATGAGTGAACCCACAAGCTACATGCAAATAGTAGCTTCCACTACCTCCCCTAAAGTACCATCCTCCTTCCTACAATTACCTAATAAAGGAGTTTCCATGGGTTTGTTGCTCTCAAAGCAGAATCTCCTGAGTGTCTTGTTGGCATAATTTCCCTGAGATAAAAAAGAAATCCCCATGTCCCTCCCATACCTCCATACCAAGAAAGTAATGCATGAGCCTCATGTCCTTCATCTTAAACTCTCTTTCAAGGTCCTCCTTGCAAGACTTGATCAGCTGATCATCACCTATCAATATAAGGTCATCAACATAGATTACAATGATTAACAACTTACCTTCCACCACTATGTGGTACAGGTTCACATTTGCTTCACTCTTTGTGAAGCCCAACCTAGTGAAGTAGCTATCTATCTTGGTGTACTAAGCACGGGGTGATTTCCTTAATCCATACGACACTCTCTTGAGCCTGCACACATGCGACTAATGGTCAAAGGTTTCAAAACCTTAAGGATGGTATATGTACACCTCTTCATCAATCATGCCATTAAGGAAGCTTATCTTCACATCCATCTGACGTATCTTCCAACCCATTTGTGCCGATAGTGCCAATATAGATCTGATAGATGAGTACCTTGCAATAGGAGGAAACGTCTCATCATAGTCAATCCCCTCTACCCGGAAAAAGCCACAGACCACAAATCTGGCCTTATGCTTCTCCACACTACCATTTGCAGCTTGCTTTACCTTGTAAAGCCAACAAGAGCTCACTAATGACTTGTTCTCTAGTCTAGGGATCACATCCCAAAAACTGTTACAAAATATAGAGCCATACTCCTCCACCATGGCATCAACCCACACTAGCTGTCGCACTTCTTCCTTAAAAGAATATGGCTCTGTCACAACACATTCGCCCATAAGAGCCATGTATCTAGTGTACCTCTCAGGTGACCTCCTCTGCCTGCACTTACAAGTGGGTGCTAGCACATTCTCCTATGCATCATCCAACAATATGTCAGCCTTTATGGTGTGATTTCTTCCCTCTCTAGAAGACTCTACCTGAGTGGATGTATCCAATCCTAGATCCTCTAGTTTCTCCACATTAACTTGAGGCTCCTCAACCTTAGGAGCTAAGAACTCGTCATTTTCATGTAGCTCAAGCTCCCTCTCAAGGGAGGTTTACATGGCCTTCTCCTCATTGAATCTGACATCCCTGCGAACCATTGTCATCATACTGGTAGGATAGTACAACCTATAGTTGTGAGGTGTATCAGTGTACCCCACGAATATCCCCAACTCTCTTGTCAGCTTAAGCTTCTTCTGTGCATCTTTAGTCACATGTAAATTTACTGATTACCCAAAAATATTGAAGTGAACAACATTTGGCCTCTTACCAGAATAGGCCTCCTCTGGTGTCTTCATCTAATTTATCTGATGTGGGCCACTATGTTGCATGCTTTAGCCCATAAGTGTAGTGGTAGGCCCTGATCATGCACATTGCCCTCATTTCCCCTACTATGGTTTTGTTCTTCATCTTGTCCACCCCATTCTATTAAGGGTTATGGGGTGTTGTCAACTCCCATTTAATCCCTTCCACTGCACAGAAGTTCTTAAAATCATTTGAGACATACTCACCACCATTATCACTTCATAGAGCTTTAACCTTCTTGCCTGAATCTTTCTCCACCAATTCTTTAAACTCAAAAAACTTTTGAAAGTTTGATCCTTTTTCTGCATGAAAATATCCAACATTTATGAGAATAATCATCAACAAATCTAACATAATGCCTATGTTTTGGCATGGATGTTGTCGAAAATTGTCCAAACACATCTAAATGGACTCGCTCTAGAATAACCTCTGCTCAACTATCTCTATTGTGAAAGGAAGACTTGGGGTATTTTCCAAAAGTACACCCCTTGCATGTATCAACTTGCTCAAGTCTATCTTGAGGAAGACTAGTAGAGATCCAATGCAATATCTAAAGCCCCATGATGCAAGTGGCCCAATTGCCTATGCCACAAATCACCAATGTCTTGGCTCTGCAACCTTTATTCTATTGTGCTCAAAGAAACACACTCCTCTACCTCCAGCTTGTAAAGATTCTTCACCTGAATCCCTATCTTCTTTACTTGACCCATGGCTATGTGTCGAAGGAACACCTTTTCTTTTGAGAAGATCACATCATAGCCTCTATCCTCAAGCATGGAAATGGATACCAAGTTTTTCTTCATCCCAGGCACATACATAAAATTCATGAAGGTGAGTGGAGCCCCATGCTCCCTATGAAAATTAATCATGCCCAATCCAGTAACACTATACTTCTTGTTGTCACCCATCTGGATATGTATCTGGAGATCTTTCTCCTCTAGGTCACTAAATAACTCTTTGTCTCCAGTCATGTGGAATGAAGCTCCACTGTCTAAGTACCATACACTTCCCATCATTGATGACCCCAAGCATGCAATGAGCGAAAAGTCCAACTCAAATTGAGAGGCAAAAGCCTCACCTTCTGCTCCTCTTGAGGACTTCTTCTTAGACTCCTTGAGTGGACAATTTATAGGAAAATGGCCCAGCTCATGACAATGAAAGAACTTAACTTTCGTCATGTCTTTCTTCTTATCTCATTGATAAGAATTTGAGTTGGAATGGGAAGCTTTCTCTTTCCCCTTCTTCTCCCTAACTGCTAAGGCACAATTCTCTTCATCATCAGTCTTTGATGAAGAGTCATCCCTAGTGTTCCTCCTAATCTCCTCCTGCGTCAAATCCGATCATAGTTGTTCCCAATCTGGTAACTTCTCCTGACCATTGCGAGAGTCCTAATAACTATACCAACTCTTTTGGAGTCCTAAAAGAGTAAGACTCACCATATCATATTCGGCAACCGTGATTCCAACACTTCCAAGTTAATCAGGATATAGAGTGAACTTGGTTAAGTATTTTGGAATCACCTCACCTTTCTCCATTTTGATTTTTTGAAGTTTGTCCTTTAGTTCCAATTTCCTTTGGTCATTATTATTCTGATACAATTCGGTCAATTTATTCCACATAGAATACAGAGTTTTCTTGCCATGGATACTCTAGGAAATGTGGTCTCGAACTCCCTCAAGGATTATCTGCCTCACCTTTGCCACACACTTCTTCCATTTGGCCAAAGTTTGTGCATCCAATGCTGTTGGCTTAGGAATTTCTTGATCAAGGAATTCCTTCAAACCATTATCCTCTAACATAACCTCCATTTTCTCCCTCCAAGCTATAAAATTAGAGCTTCCTTCTAAGGAATACTTGAGTCACAAACCGTAGAATGCCATCTGCTGATCTTGAAGTATATATTGCAAATTCAAATTTCACTTGTAACCCAGAACTAAAAAATTTGAAATCTCCTCTAGTATACTATTCTCATGTCCGATACCATGTAGAAAATCTTGTATATTCACAAGCTCATGGAATGTACTAAATAAGGGAACAAGAATCTACTTCTACTTCAACCACTGGAAGCCAATAGATCGATGAACATAATATGAACAAGAATAAGATAAATCAATGGCACATAAAATAAGATGTATCTAGGGAAAAAAACTGCTAAAAAACCTACTTTTTGTGTTTCATATATCAGAAATATGAGTGAAGATACAAATCTTGTTCTCGCTAGAACAATTTTGCACAAGTATGCTCAACTCTCTCAGCTCACAAGCAAGATCAAGCCAAATCCTTCGACTATTCAGTAGCTCTCCAAGCCCCCAATCTCTTGTGTAATTCCTAGTATGAATAACCCATCTTTAAAGGGAATTCATGCTTCCAAAACTGCGGAATCCAAACATAGGTCCTTCTTTGATTGCATGCATGGTATTTACAACTCAGTAAATCATACAATTGATAGTACACTATCCCTACACTCTACTCTCAACTAGGTCTTTCTCAGAATCAACAAGCATGAGTTTCTAATGAGGGAATCTTTAGTTAACTAGAGTGACACTTGTGGATGCACTAGTGGACCAACTAACTATTAACTCTCTATTACTTCTTCAAACTGTTTGCAACTAATTTAACTCAACTTAACTCAGTAAATTGAGTGATCCAATTTCAAACTTAATTTAAACTCATATTGGACCCTTAAAATTTAGGGAGAACATATACACGATTACAGAAAGACTTCCAACTCGAAATTCATAAGATAATTAAGCTAATTAAACTTAATTAACTATTTACAAGTTGCTATGACAATATAATTCAATTTTCTCAACACCAGCTATGAATATGATCACGAGTTGGCTCAATTTTCTATGAAACTAAAGGGTGGCCCAGGAAAATATAAAAGGAAGTTTCCCTTTAAATTCTTTGACTATTGGAGAATTGAACATTTCTCATCAAAATTCCCTTACAAAGAAAGGACTGAAAAGGAAGATGACCAAAAAAAAAAAAAAGCTTAGAAGTATGAGAAGAAAAAGTTGTATAAGAAAAAGGGGCTCTACTCCAAAGAGGATAGTTCAACTCTACATTCAGATAGTGAAAAATCTTCGGAGGATGATTCAGATAAGTATTTACTAATGGAATTTGGAATAGACTCGAAGACGAAAAATATTATAGACTTTGAAGAAGAAGAAGAAGGAGGAGAGGTGGACCTTGAAGGGGAACTAGTAAGTTCTCTTGATGAATTGAAGAAAGAAAGGAAAAAGAATAAGTAGTTGAAGGAACAACTTTAATGTATTGAACAAGGGATGTACAATTATGAAAATGAGGATTTTGTTTATCAAAATTAGAAACTTGAAGAAGTCATTAAAAGCAAGGATAGTTTAGTCCTCCTACTAGAAGAAAAACAAGGAAAATATGAGAAAGATGAAGAAGAAAACAAGCAATTAAAATAGGAGTTATTAACGGTATAAAAGGAAAATACTTCATATACATATAAAGATGAAATTCTATCCTTGAAAGTCAAACTAGAAGAAGCTAAATGAAAGGAAGAGGTTCTTCAAGATTTGATCCATGAATGGGAAGAAGACTATTAGAGTCTCTAGATAGAGGTTGTCTCTCTAAGAACATATCTTGAGAAAATAAAGATCGAAGAAGGAATATGACATGAATTTGCTTAGTGTTAGCCAAATGTGTGAAAATGGATATGATATGACCTTTGAATCCAAGGACTATTAGATCTGAAACATGATGAATGGAAAGCTAGCGTAAAAAGAAATTAGATCCCACAATAATGTATATGATTTTGATGATTCCAGAGTTAACTACTATTTAAGCAAAACAAATGAAGCATAGTTCTGGCACAAGAGGCTTGGTCATATGAATTTTGATAGTTTGATAAAATTCGGCAAGATGGGCATTGGGAGAGACTATAAAGGTCTGAGAACTCAATCTGCAATCATGCCAATTTGGAAAGTAGACTAGGACTCATTTCAAGTCAAAAGTGTTCTCTTTATCTAGACCCTTAGAGCTCATTCACACATATATTTGTAGCCCCACTAGAGCAAAAACCTCAAAAGGATAAATTTATTTCATGCTTCTCATTGATGATTTTACCAGGGCCACTTGGATCATGCTCTTAAAAGAAAAGTCAGAAGAATTTAAGAATTTAAAAAAAATTAAAGCTCAAGTAGATAATGAGAAAGAATTGAAGATAAAATTCTTAAGATCAGATAGAGGAGGATAATACACTTCAAGAGATTTTTAAGAATTTTGTGAAAAACATGGAATTATAAGACAATATTTAGTAGTTAGAACTTCAAAACAAAATGGATTAGTTGAGAGAAAGAACAAAACAATCCGGGAAATGGCTAGATCTATGTTGAATGAAGCAGAAGTATCCCACATCTTCTAGGGAGAAGCAACAAAAGCTCAAGTTTACCTATCAAACAAAACTCAACTTAGGCCTAATATTAGTGTAACACCTTATGATTTGCGGAAGGGAAGACCTGCACCAGTTAAGCACTTCAAGGTGTTTGGGAGAAAATGCTTTATCAAAAGGAATGATAAAAATATTTGAAAGTTTTACTCCTGCACTAATAAGGGTATATTTCTTAGGTACTCCACTCGAAGCAAATGCTATGAGTGTTACAACAAGTAGACAAAGAAGATTTAAGAATGCATTGATGTGATAGTAGATGAAATAGCTTGACAACTAGAGTCTTATGAAAGAAACATGAACTCAGATGGTGAAGAAAATATAGATATGAACTTTGAAGCTCTAGAAGAAACATATTCAGATAGTAAAGATGAGGAAGTAGGGACAACCCCAAGGCCAAAGACACCTTCCAGGTATATACAAAAAGAACATCCTAAGAGTCATATAATTGGAGATCAAAGACATGGTGTTCAGACGAGGAGGAAAATTGTTGGAAATACAAGTTATGCAAATTTGGCTTTGCTGTCACAGATAGAAACCAAGAATCTAAGCCAAGAAAGTGATTAAAAGTTATAGGTGAAAGCTATGAATGAAGGACTTGACCAGATTGAAAAGAATGAAACTTGGGAGCTTGTTCCAAGATCTAGAGAGAAAAATGTTATTGGGTTCAAATTGGTTTTCAAAAACAAGTTGAATGAGCAGGGTCAAGTGATCAGGAAAAAGGATCAATTGGTATGCAAAGGGTAGGCTCAAATAGGAGTGGTAGATTTAGAAGAAACCTTTGCACCAGTAGCAAGAATGTCAGCTATCATAAATTTTCTTGCCACTGCTAATCATAAAAACATCAAGGTATATTAGATGGATATGAAATATGCATTTCTCAATGAAGATCTAGAATAAGAATTTTACATTGAGCAACCATAAGGATTTATGCTCACCACAGATGAAGGGTTTGTCCAAACTAACAAAGGCTCTATATGGACTGAAATAGGCTCCGAGAGATTGGTACAAAAGGATGGATAGATGCCTTTAGAAACAAGGCTTTGAAAAGGGTCCTATTGACAATAATTTATACATAGAATCTAAAGGTGACCATATACTAATTGTGGTAGTGTATGTAGATGATATAATATTTGGAAACAACATGGAACAATTGGGAAATCAATTTGAAAAATGTATGCAAGAAGAATTCAAAATGTCCATGATCAGAGAGTTGTCTTTTTTCCTGGGATTGCAAATCTCTCAGTCTCCAAGTGGAGTGTTTATCTCCCAATCCAAATACCTTTGAGAAACTTTGAAGAAGTTTGAGATGGAAGATTCTAGGCCAATGAGCACACCTATAGTTACAGGTTGCAAATTGTGCAAAGAAGATGAGATGCCACTAGTAAATTAGGCTGAATACAGATTCATGATAGGAAGCTTATTGTATCTTGCATCTTTGAGGCTGGATATCATGCAAGTTGTGGGTCTTGTGGCCTGATTTCAGGCCTCCCCTCATGAAATTCATGTTGTTGTTGTCAAAATTATTTTCAAATATCTTTAAGGAATAAGAGAATATTGACCATGGTATGCCAAGAGAAAAGAATTCAAGTTGAGGGCCTATACCGATGCTGATTTGGTTGGAAATATTGATGATAGGAAGATAACCTTAGATGCAACTTTCTTCTTGGTAAAATGCTTGGTGTCATGGGCTAGCAAGAAAAAAGCCTTCATTTGTTTATAGACTGCTAAAGCAGAGTATATTGCGACTGTTACTTGTTGCACACAAAATTTATGGATGAAGCAAACCTTAAAATATATTTAGATAGATTTGACTGATTCTATTCCAATTATGTGTGATAATACAAGTTCCATCAGTATCTCTAAAATTCTATTCATGCATCCAAATACCAAGCATATTCCTATCAAGTTCCATTTCTTAAGGGAACAAGTTGTTGCCAATACTATCATACTTGAATATATTGCCACATAAAGACCAACTTATTGATATATATACTAAGCCACTAGCAAGGGAACCCTTTGAATATCTCAGGAAAAAAATAGGAGTTGTGACTCCTTCCAAATGAATCCATTTTTGGGGGTGTTGGGAGCTACTCAGCATGAGGGACCAATGGAAGAGTAGGTTGTGGTGGTTTAGGGGGAGTATTCTAGAGTATTCTTTGCCATTGATGCCAAAGGGGGAGAAGTCTACTAGAATAACATGCCTAGCTTCAGGGGTAGCTTAAGGTGTTGCCATCAATGCCAAAGGGGGAGATTTTTGGCATTATCAAGATGGTCAATGGCTATGAGTGTGTTGGCATTGATGTCAACTGGACGATTATGGTGAATTAGGGGGTGATATTCTTGGAATCATATTTCATGATGAAAGTGCGATCATTGCTACATCAGACCCTCTCCATTGGAAAATGATATGAAATAGCTTTCCAATGGTATGAACAAGTCCAGGAAAGACCATTAGGATCAAAAGTTATTGGCTTCCAAAGCTTGTCCAAAACATGCCAAAATAATAGAGCAAGCTAGATCATCAGAACCTTGGGAGGCCAAAATTTCAGAAGGACAAAGTACTAGAGGCTATTGAAATATCAAGGCCTGATATCGAAGGATGAGTAGGCAAGCATTTTAGCAGGGTCGAGTTTTAGAATCTAAAATATCAGAGGACAACAAATCGAAGATCAGGATTTCAAAACTTCAATGAGATTCCCTTTGAAGAATGTTCCGATGCAATAAAATAGGCCTGATATTGGAACCATAGAACAAATGAGTACATTGGGACCTTGACAAATTATTCCCTCAAAGAATTATTTCAAAAGTGTTCCAATATCAGAAGGCCAAAATATCAGAGCATCGGGACTTTAGGAGGACAACATTTTAGAGCTGATTTTTAGATGGATGGGACGATCGTAACCTCATACCATAGGGACATCAAAATATCAGAGGAAGGATGATCATAGGTCATTGTCTAAGAATATAGGAGGTTGAGATTCTTGATAGGTCAGAACCTTAGAACTTATAAATGAATGAATTCTTTAAAATATCTGATAGCGTTAAGTGTTGAGGGATGCCAAGAAGTGAAATACAAAGGATTTCATTGGATAAACACAGTCCGATGGACCCCTTTATTTCTCCTCCAAATGGACACATGGAATTAGTTTACTAGCCCTCAGTGGCTGAGGTGGCAGATGACATAGTCATGACGTGGCTATATGACAAGACACGTGGTAGGCAGAGTAGGCATTTGGGTGGCCTAGTGGGCCAAATCCAAGTGACACATGTCACCATTGAGGAGGAACCACATCAAGTGATGATGTCAATGTGACATCACTAAGAGGTTGAAATTCTAGAGGTTAAGGATTTTAGAACTCCACTATAAAAGTTTCTTTGAAAAGTTCCAATAAAGGAGCTCTAGTGGACTGTCACCTGGTCACGGGAGACTAATAAAATCGAGGGTGTGGAGTAAGCTTAAGCAACTAGTTGCTATGAGAAATTTTAGACCTTGGAGTTTTGTAACTCCTATGTAAATGCCCTATGAGGAAAGGTCCATTCAAAAGGGGGCTTTGATGGTTTTTTGGCACTTGGTCATGTTGAGTCTGAGGACCCAATGGTGGGCTCCAGTATTGCAACAATAATGCTACAACTCCTGGGACTCCCTTCTTTACTTTTATCAACCCGGTTGTTCGTAACAAACTTGGAAGCGACGGTGTTGTATGCACAAGTACTAGCTCTTGTCGCAACTGTCACTCGGTCAGCTGGCACAAGTCCGCCAGGGCTTTAGCCAACTTCGATAAGCTCTTAGATGAGGCTTGTAAATGATGGATGAAAGCTAACTCGAAGGGGAGCTAATCTACTTGCGAAAAGAAACTGAAAGCAACCGAGGACTGCAAACCCTAGCAAACCCTAATTCTACCAGCCCGGTCCATTGATGCAATAATGAGAGTACAGACTGCTGAATGAGATGTCATTGACTTCAAAAAGGGAAAATGCACATGTCTTAGTCTACTTTTGTTCTGGAAAGTATCCTTTTGTATTTTCTTGATTAAGTTTCGATTTTCACATGCATATACTTGAACTGTGCTTCATTGTGCAGGAGTGGACCAAGGAAGAGGAATGCTTGGAAGCAGTTGGAGAGGCTCAGATAGGGTCTAAGGGGCCCCTAGCACTCTTCCCCAGAGTCTCACAAGGTTTGGCTATTAGAAAACCTCACTTGTGAGCTTCTACAGGAAGTCTGCAGGGGTTCTACAGGAAACTTCAGAATTTCT
>APFE030370727.1:187192-197729 GCA_000404065.3 Pinus taeda
CATGGGGTACCTTTGCCTACCGAGTCCTTCCCTTTGGGCTATGCAATGCCCCTGCCACTTTCCAGAGAGCTGTATTGAGCATCTTTGCCGAGCTGGTTCATGATTCAGTGGAAATCTATATCGATGACTTTACTCCTTACGGGTCTAGCTTCCAAGAAGCCTTGTCCAACCTGGGAAAAGTCTTAAGCAAGTGCTTTGAGATGAACCTATCCCTCAGCCCTGAAAATTGTGAATTGCTGATGACTGAAGGGACCGTGTTAGGTCATACCATTTCTAGCCAAGGATTACAGGTGGATCCTAATAAAATTGCTATCATAAAAAAGGTTCCTCCTCCTCAGAAGATAATAGATGTTCGGAGTTTCCTAGGCTTAACAGGATATTACAGAAGATTCATTAAAGACTTCAGCAAGCTAGCCTCGCCATTGTTTGGCCTCTTAGCAAAAGATGTTGAGTTTAAATGGACTGACGATTGTCAGAGCGCTCTAAATGAGTTGAAGGATAAGTTTGTTTCTGCTCCAATTTTGAGAGGCCCAAACTGGGCCCTACCTTTCCACATACACATTGATGCCTCAAACAAAGCCATAAGGGAAGCCTTAGGATAAGTTGAAGAAAAAATTGTTAGGATATTCCGACACATAGGAATAGTTAAGTTCAACTTGGTCTAGTATAGAGTTAGGTTAGCGTTAGGTAAAGTATGTTTCTTTACCGTTGTACATTTTGTAACTTACAATCCGACGGTCACGATATGTAGTGATTCGACGGTTCATTCTCTCCGCGGTATTACCGACACTTGATCCGTGGCTTGACACCAGATTGGTCCATGAATTCTATTTAAAGCGCATGGAGGGTCATTTGTAGGTTCACCGTGCATGCGAGAAGCTTATGTAAATTTTCATTCTTTTATTAATAAATTGCATGTAGTAGCCACATTGGCGCAGGCCGTGGACTGTTTCCCTCTCTGAGGGTTTTAACCACGTCAAAATACTGGTGTATTGATCTGTGATCTGTTTGTGAGCGGTGTCCTTCTGGTGTTCTGTCTGAGGAACTTACCCTGTAAATTCCTACACATAACAGTTATGCCAAAAATGGCTACAAAATAACAAAATAAAGCTACTGCAGCACTGAAGTGCAAAGTACACAATAGGTTCAAAAAGTCTTTTTACGAAGGCTGAGGCCTCAACATTTATAGATAACGAGGGACCTAGCTAGCCTCCTCAATTTGTGGAATTCGGCTGTCAAACTGTGAGTCAAACAGTCCCTTTCTAAATGCCGATTGGCTGCCTTCTAGATTCAGCTTGGTGGTCTTTGGAGCTCGGAGCTGAAGGTGAGAATCCCGAGGAAGGGTCATTGAATGTCGTAGACATCCCTCCTTCAAGTCCTAACTTCAGGCTTGGCTGCCTTATAGCTCATGATTGCTTTGACTTTGCTCCAATATACGTCAAAAACTTAAAATAGACACATGTTAACCACCTAGGAAAAGTAACTTCCCTTATTCGTACCAAAGACACAAACATACTAAAAATAATGCATAAACTATAGAAAATGACGGATTTGAACAAGGGCTGAACAATGAAAATGAGGCCAAATGATCCCAAATTGTTACCAATTTTGGGGCTCATCATCACCCCCCTGCTAAAAGGGTTGCTCATCCCTGAGCAACTAGTCCAGCTCCTCATCTTTCATTGCTTTGATGGCCACTCTCACATCCCAGGCTTCTAAAGTAGTGTCCTCAACACTGTCATGAAATCCAACCTTCCTCTCCACTTATTCCCACTGCTTATGCTCCTCCACTTCTGATCCTCCCACTAATAATCCCAACAGCAAGGGTGGACTTAGCCTGAGGCCTATCCAACTGTCTTGGAGGTTCTGCATAGACTTCTTGTAGAGAGGTACTCATGCCAGGGCCTCCCTCATCACAGTTGGAGTGTGATATTCTCGAATCTTGAGGTTGTGGGACAATGTGTTCCACCTACGAGTGCAAGCATGAACACAGTTGTCCCCAAGTAACATTTCCATGTCCTCGAAGTGTGCTATGGCCTGGGCCTGATGATCCATGTAATCCAGTAATCCCTGGGAATTGGTTGCTAGGTGCTGGTGAGTGGATATCAGTGCTGTGGGGTCCCCTGGCTCTGCTCTGATCAACAGTGGTTCATGTAACTCCCGGTCCATGATATTCCTTACCTCAGCTGCTCTCTTCTCTTCGTGGTTTAACCAAGAGGTCATTGCCATCAGCTGCATATCCCCTACTGTTGTGTTGGGGTCCCACAAAGTGATGTTTGGAAGTGCCAAGTTATGGAGGTAAAACTCTGAGAGCTTGGCCTTATCTTCCAAGGAACTGGTGTTACATAAATCTATGAATTGTTGGGGGTTCTGGATATGAGAGATATCCCTTTGCACCAATGTATTAATTTGGAACTACAACCACTGGTCCTAGAGGTACAAGCCATAAGATTTAGCCAGCTGCCTACATTGGAGTGCTTCCATTGCCCAACTGGCCATACAGGCTAGTTGTGCCTCCTTTTCTTGCACTTGTTGCCTTAGTGATTGTACCTCAATATCTGCCTACAGTTCCCTTTCCTGTAGCTGCTAGTGGAATTCCTCAAGATCAACTTGCATCTCTTCTTCCCCTTGAGGCTCTGCTAAGGGATCCTTGGCTGGCATGCCCTTTTCTTTCCCTTGTTCCTGCAGCTGGAGCTGCTACCTGAGCAACTCATTTTATTCTCTCAATTTGGCTTGCTGGGAGCTTTCCACATGCCTTACTCTTGCCAGCTCCCTTTGTGCTTCCTTGAGCCTTTCCTCTAGAGGCTCAATATCCGCTACTCCCTTAGATTTAGCTATCCTCATCCACGTGTGGGTTCGGACCCGTTCTTCTTCTAGTGCTAAAAACAGTGGCACTGTAAACTTTTGGGGAATAATTCTGCCTGCTTCCAAAAATTTATAATAAGAGCCCAAGTTGGGTTGTGGGCTTGGCTCTGCAATAACATCAGGTTTCTCCTCCTTTGGTGGTGACTTGGCTGCTCCCTCCTCCTTTGGTGGTGACTTGGCTGCTCCCTCCTCCTTTGGTGGTGACTCAACTGCCTTCTCCTCCATCTGCTCAGTTTCCTTGAGCCTAGCCAGAGTTTCCTGTAGAATGGCCTCAGCATCCTGTAGAGAGGCTTGTGAGCTCATTTTTTCCACTCTATCCTTCCATGAAGATGTTTTCGGGCTTCCTCTCTCATAAGTGATGGAGGCTTTGGAGGGGGACTTATCCCTTCGCGTGGTAGGAGCATCCTCAATAATGATAGGTTCTTTCGATGGAGGCTGGGGTCTGCCAGTCTTAATTCTCACACTCCTCCTTGCTTTGAAATACAAAGGAGTCTCCTTTCTTCATTTTTCTTTTGGCTTGGGAGGAGTACTTAGGGCGGCCAACACAGCTGCTGCCTCCCTAGCTAGGATTTTAGCTTATTTCTCCTGCTGTTTTTCTCCTTTCGGACTTCCTGTAGAAAGTCCTGTAGTGGTTGCTTTCTGGCTTCCTGTAGAAGCTGTTTTCAATTTTCCTGTAGAGGGACCTTGCTGTTTCCATGAAGGAATTCTTCGCTCCCTCCTTGTAGGACCACTCTGCTGCTCCCCTGTAGGAGCACTTTGTTGCTTCCCTGTAGGAACACTCTGTTGCTTCCCTGTAGGAGCACTTTGTTGCTTTCCTGTAGGAATCGAGGTCACAGTTTTAGCCTGCTTGGCCGCGGGAACTTTTTCTTTCATCCTGGCCGAGGTAGCCTTAGGGGTGTCCTTACTGTCCTAGACTTTCTCAATCCGCTCTGCCCTGCTTTGTAGTCTCTTTTCTTTGGGCGTTGGGGCAATCCCAGCATCCCCTATTTTGGCAGCTTGCTTTACTGGTGTTCCTTTTTGCTCCTTCTTGGGGGCTTTGCCCTTGGTGTCCTGTCTTTTGGTCTTCTTCTCGGCCTGCGTAGGCTCCTTCTCTTCACTGCTAGAGGAAGTAAGATCCTCAGCTAAAACTCAGATGTCATCATCCTTTGTCATATTCCGGAAAATCTCCCATGAGAGAGGGATGGTGAAAGTGTGGAGTGCATCTTCCACGAGGAGCTTTATAAGCCCATGATGTGCTAGTTGGTCCAGTGTCCCTTCTCTGAGCTTGGTGGCACATTCAGTCATGGACTGCAAAAGGAAGTATGGAATGCTCAATTTCTGCTCCGAGGGGAGGTCCATGTGGTTCCTGAGTTCTGTGAGCAGCCGAAAATGATAACCATATATGATACTAAACCGCCCCTCGCAAGTGATATACTTCATAATTTGGAGGCTATCTTCACTCCAGAATGGCTGCAGGCTAGTCCTCCTCACTCCATTTTTATCCTCTGAGAATTGTTCTTCAGGCAAGAAGAATTCTTCTTTAGCCTTCTTACCTAGCTTCCTTTCCTCCTTATCCCACGGGATTCCCATTGGAAGATCAGTCACCCTGCTTATGAGCTGCGGTGTGATTCTGAGGGTTAGTCCCCTGAAATTGACGATGGCCAATGTTTTTGACTTCGGCTCCAGGGATCGAAGGAATTCTTCTGTAATTTCATCGTCGTGCCCCTAGAGCTTGTCACAAAATGACATCCATTGTGCATGAGAGAACAATTCTACCAACTCAGGGGTCTCCCGTAACTTCTTTGAGTCTGATGGTTCCTTACGAATGAACCAGCCCGGCATGGTCAAATTCTGTGTTTGCGCTCTCAGACTGAGAATTCTGAGCGGATTCTTACCTTAGAGCGGAAAAAAAAGAGACCTTTGGTCGATTACCCTATTGAATTTGCCTGCTCAGATGTACAGAAGAAGGATTTCGAGAATTTCCACTCGGAGCACAGAGCTACGTCTCCGTTATACACGCAGTGGCATAAAAGTTACAGTTTTGATAGTGTTTCAGCAGGGTATCACCCTCTACAGGAAGGAATTTTCATTCATGCGTGAAGAAATTTGCTCATGTAGATGACTACGACGATTCTAGCAACGATGCATATATCAAACCAGACAGAATTTCACTTTGAATTTTCCTACCCCTTTCCTACGTCGATTGCACCACCTTTGAAAAGAAATTTTCTTTGCATGGGGAGGTTGAATTCTGCCTACCTCTGAAATTCGCCACCCTCGACGTGAACAGTCTGCACTGCTGCGGATGCCACGTTTCCTGTAGTGCAGTTTCCTGTAGGAATTCGTTCTTGGCTTCTGGAGGAGTTTACGGCAGCGCAGGACCAATCTGAGCGGCAGCAGGATGCTTGAATTGGGTAGAAAACTTCGCGTTAATCACTTGTAGAGGAAGAGGACGCACATTCGGCTGGGAAACAGTTGTTTTAAAAATGACTGCAGTGCGTCATAAAAATCCACCGGCCGATTTCGAATTGCTACGAAATACATGGCGCGGGGTTGAGCTGTCCCTGATGGTCCGTTGGCCCACGTCACCGTAATCATATCCCAGCGTGCCCCTGACCGCCGAATTCTCTCTGCTGGAGTTACCACCACCAATCTTGCCATACCTCCGCTTCTTCTCGACGGGACATTTCCCACGTGCCAATTATTCATCCTTCCTGCATAATCGATCCAGTTCAGATCCTACGAGGCCGCTTGACGGGCTATGGTGGCCAGTTGAGCGACAACCAGCCTTGTTCAATCCGCCCATTTTCAAAGTTGTGCACATTCAGAGTATAGTTTATGCTATGGGACGAAATAAGATTAGTTACTTACCTGTGCGGTCGTGGATGTGATTTCTTCCAGGGTTCAAGACGATGGATGTCGGATCTGCATGCTGCTGCTCTGTGGTCAGGTGCTGGAGCTTCCCTGCATTGGCTGCTGCTGGCTGGGAGTCTTGGAGACCCGTTCCTCTGGTGGAGAACATGGCATGCACCGATCCTGTGAGCTGCTGGTGTCTTCGTGGCAGGTACTTCAGCTGGATCAGCTGCTACAGGATTCTTGTAGGACATCCTGTAGTTGTTTCTCCTCCTGGGGTGCATGCTGACATAATTCGACTCTTATTGCACAGGTGAAAGGTCTTGAGGTCGCCTAACAGGTGAGCGCTCGAGCCTCAGGAGACCTTGTTTCTGAAATTGAAAAGAAATACAATTTTCCTTATTTGAAAAACAGAGCTTTCTTTGCATGTGCAGGTATGCTCGCTCAGATTGGAGTGGTGGTAGTGAAAAGAGGTGGAGTGAGTGGGGGATGATAGAAAAGGGTGGTTGCATGCCCCCTCAGTCGACTTCAAGCCCCAAATCTCTCCTTGTAGTTGATTCCAGCCCACTCAAACGTTCTACAAGAAGTTTCCTGTAGAAATACAGAACTTCCTGTAGAAAGTCCTGTAGCTTCCTGTAGAAGGCCAAACCATGATCCGATTGTGCCCAAACTTTGTAAAAATGAGTGTTCATGGTGGATGTGCATGAGAGGCTGTCTGGTAGCTTGATAGGAACCCGTGTCTGTGAGTTGACAGTCCTCCTTTGGTGCGCTGTATACCTGCAAAACTTCAAAGATCAGCTGTTTTTTTCTTCTTGTTCTCTTTTCCTTTTTTTTTTCCTTGTTTTCCTCTTTTTTTTTTTTTTTTAGGAGACAGCAGGGGCACCTCAATGAGTTTTTCACCCCTACCGCCTGCCCTGGGCACCTTGAAAAGGTTTTCACCCAAGGATCTTTTATTCCCATCCTCTTTTTTTTTTTAGAAAGACAGCAAGAGTGCCTCAATGAGGTTTTCACTCCTACTACCTGCCTTGGGCGCCTCAGAAAGGTTTTCACCCAAGGATCTTTTTTCCCTTTTTTTCTTCTTTTTTTTTTTTTCTTTTTTTTTTTTTTTTGTCAGAATATGAAATGAGGCTTAGGGTGTGCCCAAAACAGAGGCAGAACCCTTCTCTATGACCAGCACTGATTTTTCCATAGTTTTGACGAACTCTTGCCTTGATAGAGGCTTCCTGTAGATCTTGAGTCGATGTCCATTGACGAGCATGGGGATGGCTTCTTCATCAATAGTTCGGATAATAACAGAGCCATTATCATTACACTTTTCTACTGCATATGGTCCTAGCCACCTCGTTCTCAGTTTTCTCTTGAAATCCTTATGTCTGGAATCATATAGCAGCGCCCAATCTCCCGGCTGGAATTGTTTTTCATTGAGGTGTCGGTCATGCCACACCTTCCTCTGAATTTGAGTCACTTCTGAGTGGAGGAGGGCCTGCATTCGAAGTTCATCCAACCCATTCAGCTGCATTAACCTTTCTTGTTGAGCATGACTGAGGTCTAGGTCCAGCTGAGCTGCCATTCTCAAGGTGTTGTACTCAAACTCGATTGACAGCAAAGCTCTCTTTCCATAGACCAGCTCATAGGGTGTGAAACTGGTGGTGGTCTTCCAAGTGGTGTTGTAGGCCCAGGTGGCCTCAACCAGGCGATCTGCCCAATCCTTTCTGCTACTACTCGCCACCTTTGTCAAGATCCCCTCTAATGCTCTGTTAGTGACTTCCACTTGCCCATTCGCTTGAGGATGATATGGGGTGGAAGTCCTATGCTTGATTCTGTGATGAGCAAGGAGATCTTCAATCAAATTGGAGGTGAACTGGCTTCCTTGATCGGTGACTATCTCTCTTAGGTAGCCAAATTTGTAGAAAATGTTTTCTCTCAAGAACTCGGCCACCTTTTCTTCTGTTGCTGCTTTGATTGCTTTGGTCTCTTCCCACTTTGTCAGATAATCTGCGCACACAATGATGTAAGACCTTTGCCTTGAAAGAGGGTTGATAGGGCCCACAAAGTCCATACCCCACTTCTCAAATGGCTCAAGAGTCACCTGAGGTTGGAGAGGCATTTCATCCCTTGGGGTTGGTTTCCCCATCCTTTGGCATCGGTCACATTGGCTGATATATCTTCTGACATCTACATGAAGAGTGGGCTAATAGTAGCCTGCCTGTAGAATCTTGAAGGCAGTCCTCTTGGCTGCAAAATGTCCTCCACAGGGTCCATCGCGACAAGTTAGGAGGATGTCAAAGACTTCCTCCTCCCTTACACAACGTATTAAGATATGATCAGGGCCAAGTTTGAACAAGTTGCCCCCGATCCAAGTAAATGAGGCACTTTTTCTCATGATTCTGCTCTTCTCCTTCGAGGATAGATGTGGAGGGAACTGTGCTGAGACCAGATAGTTTGCTATATCATCAAACCACGGGGAGAGTACGGAGATGGAAAACAAATGCTCATCTGGCATCTGGTCATCCACGGTTCCTTCTTCACCTGCAGGCAAATCCAGTCTAGATAAGAAGTCAGCAACAACATTATCTCTACCTGGTTTATCAACAATGGTCAAATCAAACTGCTGCAATAAAAGTAACCATCTAATAATACGAGCATTCACATCAGGCTTATTGATTAAATATCCGATTGCAGCATGGTCAGTATGTACAAATGTTTGATAGCCAGTGATATAGTGTCGGAACTTGTTCAGGGTATGGACCACAGCCAAGAACTCTTTCTCGGTTACCATGTAATTCATTTCTGCCTTGGATAAGTTTTTATTGACAAAGTATATAGCATATGGGAGTTTCTCTTCAAGTTGTCCTAAGGCTGCCCCTATGGCTTTGTTCGAGGCATCCGTGTGGATGTGGAAAGGTAGGGCCCAGTTTGGGCCTCTCAGAATGGGAGCAGACACCAACTTATCCTTTAATTCATTCAGAACCCTTTGGCAGTCATCCGACCATTTAAACTCAACATCTTTTGCTAAGAGACCAAACAATGACGAGGCCAGCTTACTAAAGTCTTTAATGAATCTACGGTAATATCCTACTAAGCCTAAGAAACTCCGGACATCTCTCACCTTCTGAGGAGGTGGGACCCTTTTGATGATAGCAACTTTATTGGGATCCACCTGTAACCCTTGGCGAGAGATGGTATGGCCTAACACGGTCCCTTCAGTCATCCGGAACTCACATTTCTCCGGACTGAGGGACAGATTCATCTCGATGCACTTACTCAAGACTTTTCCCAGGTTGGATAAAGCTTCCTGGAAGCTAGACCCGTAAGGAGTAAAGTCATCCATATAGATTTCTACCGAATCATGGACCAACTCTGCAAAGATGCTTAACACAGCCCTCTGGAACGTGGCAGGGGAATTACATAGCTCAAAGGGAAGAACACGGTAGGCAAAGGTACCCCATGGACAAGTGAAAGTGGTCTTATCCTGGTCTTCCAGGCTGATCTGAATCTGGTTGTACCCACTGAACCCATCTAGGAAGGAGAAAAATCTCTTTCCTGCCAGACCATCCAGCACTTGATCTATGAAAGGTAAAGGGAAGTGGTCTTTCTTGGTGGCTTTGTTCAATTCCCTGTAGTCCACACAGATTCTCCATTTCCCATTTTTCTTGGGCACCAACACTAGAGGGGAAACTCATTCGCTATCCGAGATGGGGTAGATGAATCCCGCATCCAACAGTTTTTGCACCTCTTCTTTAACAATGTCCTTAAGGGCTGGGTTCATCCTCCTCTGGGGTTGCCTAACTGGTTTACAATCCTCCTTGATGTAAATATGATGAGTGCAGACTGAGGGATGGATTCCCTTCATTTCCTTGTAGCTATAAGCAAAGGCCCCCAAATGGCGGGTCAAGAGACTACATAGCTCCTTTTCCTGAGAGGGAGAGAGAGAGGAGCTTATATTCAAGGTTTTCTCAGGGCCAAACTCCACATTTTTAACTCTGGTGTTGGTTGGATTAGTGGCACTTAGGTCTACTAAGGCATTGGCCTGGGTGTCTTCCACCAATTCTTCCAAGGATAGCTCACTAGGGGGAGGATTTTGGATTAAATTTTCAATCAAATAATCCTCTGTTGGAGGACCTCCCTTGGTGGCCTCTACTGTGCATACTGGTGCAGAGTAGACCTCATCCTCTTCTCCTTCTTCCAACCAGAGGGGTAAGTCATGTTCTATCGAAGGTTGGGCAGGAGGGTATAGGACCAACTGCTTGGACATAGGCCCATTTTTGATGGTCATGCTTCCCGCTCGACAGCTGATATAAGCATCTGTAGTGGCCAACCAAGGCCTCCCCAAAATGAGAGGATAACCTGTGAGTTTTGCCTTAGGCTGGAGGACCAAAAAGTCTGCAAGGTATTCCCATGAGTCTACAGAGACCAAGACATCCTCCACAATCCTTTCAGGAGTCACGGTGGAGCGATCTGCCAATTGCAGCACTGTTGAAGTCTTTCTTAGGGCACTCTGAATATTGAGCTTAAGCATGGTGTCCCTGGTCATCACATTGATGGCAACCCCTAAATCAATCATAGTGTGGGGTATGATGGTGCCATTGATGTGGACATCAACTACAGGGCTCCCAGGGTCCAAATATTTTGGACAGATTACTTGCCCCAACATGAGGTCGGACAGTTGTCCTATGACATTGATAGTCGAGGCATCTTTCTTTCACCTGCCTGCGTGCCTAAAACACTTCTCTTTAATCAATTTGTTGTAAATTGGTACATCTTTGATGGCCTGGAGAAGTGGAATTTTCACACACAACTGCTTAAGTTCTCCCAGAAGCTCGTCCTCCTCTGGGTTGGG
>APFE030370740.1:17135-46722 GCA_000404065.3 Pinus taeda
GTCGGCCTATGCCGCCATATCCACCTCCATGCCATCGTATAACTTCCCTTCCGCCATATGTGTATCCACCCTCATGTATACCCACGCACCTTCCATAACTCGCTTGGCTTGTACACCCGCACGCCTGTTTGTGACTTCGCTCGGCCTGTACACCCGCGTGCCTGTTATCCTTTGCTTGCTCGCCATACTTCGCTCGGACCTGTCATATGTGCGCTTGGCCTACTATACTTCCGTGGCAAGTGTGTGTCCGTCGCCCGCATTCCGCACGACCCATCGTACGCGTCCACCCGCGTTGCTGCTCGCCGTGTGCACGCCTGCCTCCACCTGCGTTTGCCCGCACGCCCACGGTCGCCCCATGGAATCGCCACGCTCCATACTTAGTCGATTTTTCGCCCGGTGAGGGGCGCACGCCCGTGTTGAAACACTAGGGCGTTACATCCTCCCCCACTGGAAATCATTGTCGCCCTCGACAATCCTGCACGCCTAAGTACCCGTCGTTCGAATCTCGCAATCTTCCTCTTCCATCTCCATAGAGAATCCTCCGTTTCCTAGCTTTCTTCCTCCGGTGCTCCCTTCCATCTAACAAGGTACTCCCGTCTCTGGTGGCAACCAAGGCATGTAGTCCGATAACTCAGTATCTTCTCCAACTCCAAACCTGGTTTGTCCACTATCCCAGCTGGTCCTCTCGGGGGTTCAGCTCTCTCTTGATGGTCTGAGTCAAGTCTGCATTTCTTCAACTGACTTACATGAAAAATTGGATGTCTCATGTGCATATGATGCGGAAGCTCCAGCTTGTAAGCAACCTCCCCCACTCGTTTCTCCACACGAAATGGTCCCTCGTACTTCCGTTGCAACTTGGTAGTAGTCCCCTTGGCTGGCTGCCATTGCTCCTCGGTAATCCTAAGAAACACCATATCTCCCACACTGAACTGTGCATCCCGTCTCCCACAATCAGCAAACTTTTTCATTCTCCTTGCAGCTTCGTGCAAGCGCAACCGTGCAAACTCTAGGGTCTCTTCCCAAGCCTTCATGAATCTCTTCGCATGAGGACTCCTCATCCGACCTGTCGTCTCAACAGTGTGCCGTGCAACCGGCATCTGCCCATTTACCAACTCAAATGGACTATACCCCGTCGCGGAACTCTTTTGAATATTGTAGCTAAACTGAGCAATATCCAAGAGTTCAGGCCAATTCTTCTGATCAGCCGTGACATAGTGTCTCAAGTAGTCCTCCAGCAGTGCGTTGATACGCTCGGTCTGCCCATCTGTCTGCGGATGGTAACTTGAACTCATCAGCAACTCTGTCCCAACTATCTTGAACAATGTCGTCCAAAACCTCCCTGTGAATCGTGTATCTCTGTCACACACAATACTCAATGGCATACCCCAATAATTCACCACATTCTTGAAGAACAGCTCGGCAATACGCTCAGCTCCACACGGTACCTTCATCGGAACGAAGACATCATACTTGGAAAAACGATCAACAACAACCATAATTCCGTTATACCCCTGAATCTGCGGTAGTGAGACAATGAAGTCCATAGAGACACTCGTCCATGGCCTCTCTGGAATAGGTAAAGGCTGCAACGGTCCTCCTTGTCTCTGATGGTCCGATTTGTCCTGCTGATAAATGATGCATGTGTGCACATACTCCTCCATTTCCTCCCTCATCTTCTCCCAAAAGAACCCTCTCTCCAACAATGCCAAAGAACGACGCTGCCCGGGGTGGCCAGCCCATGGAGAATCGTGACACTCCTTCAAGAGGTGCCTCCTAAGACCAGATGTCTTTGGAACATAGAGTCGGCTCCCAAAGAACAAGTAACCGTCTCGTAGAAAGAACCTGTGGGTCTTTCCCTCCTTTATCTGCTTCACTATATTCTGCGCTAAAGTATCGGTCTCCATGCTTTCCTTCAGTCTATTTTGCATCTCTTCTGACATCTGAATTCGACTCCTACTCCTCGCTGCCCGGTCTTCACCCTCCAATGGTGCAAGCTGTCCCTTCCTGCTAAGGGTATCTGCCAACGCATTGTGTCTACCCGGTCTATACTCAATAGACATGTCGAACTCTGCCAAGAAGTCTTACCAACGAGCTTGCTTCGCAAAAAGCTTCGGTTGTGATGCAAAATAACTGGCTGCTACGTTGTCAGTCTTGACAACAAAAGGCTTCCCTACCAAGTAGTGCCTCCATATGTGAAGACAATGGATGATGGCAATCATCTCCTTTTCATGGACCGGATACCTCCGCTCTCTATCCTGCAACTTTCGACTCTCGTAAGCCATCGGATGCCCATCCTGCATAAGAACCCCTCCTATGGAAAAATCAGAAGCATCTGTGTGTACCTCGAACGATCTCTCGAAGTCAGGTAACTTCAGTATCGGTGCCGTAACCATCCGTCTCTTCAACTCATCGAATGCTTTTTGACATTCCTCGGTCCAACACCACCTCTTGTCCTTTTTCAATAGGTCTGTTAGTGCCGATGTTACTTTGGAGTAACCTTCTACGAACTTCCGTTGGTAGTTGGTCATGCCCAAAAACACCCTCATATCATGGACATTATTCGGTTCAACCTAGTCTTCGATAGCCTTCACTCTGCTCGGCTCCATCCGTATGTACCCTTGTCCAATGATGTGCCCAAGGAACGGTATCTCTGTCTGAGCAAACACACACTTAGACTTTTTCAAGAACAACTGGTTCTCCCTCAGTGCCTCGAAAACCATCGCCAAGTGTTTCTTATGATCCTCCATGTTATCACTGTAAACCACTATATCATCCAGGTATACCACCACGAACGAGTCCAAGTACGGTCGTAGGACATCATTCATCAAAGTGCAAAATGTCGCAGGAGCGTTGCATAACCCAAACAGCATAACAAGGAACTCAAAGCTACCATACCTTGTTACGATTGCGGTCTTCTTCTCGTCTCCTTCGGAAATCCGCACCTAATAGTAACCATGCCTCAAGTCTAGCTTGGAAAACACTCGGGCCTTCGCAAGCTTTTCGAAGCAATCAGTAGCCAATGGCAAAGGATACATGTTTCTCACCGTCTGCTTGTTCAACACATCCTTAGTTCATTTCTATCCTTCTTCCACTGGAATAATACTGGAGCTCCATATGGGGACCTTGAAGGTCTAATGAACCCTGCATCAGCTAACTCCTTTAGCTGCCATTTCAATTCCTCCAAATCAGGCCCTGATAACCGATAAGGTTCTTTAGCCGGGGGTTCCTTCCCTGGTTCAAGCTCAATGCTATGGTCCACCGCACGCCTTGGTGGAAGCTTCTTCAGAAGCTCATCAAGCATCAAATCTGCATATTCGGCAAGTACATTGGAAATCTCAGCTAAAATAGGCATCCCCACTTCATCACCGTCGACTCCTTTGAACATCACTGCATATGTCCCCACGTCTGATTCCTTCATGGCTCTCTCCAAACTTAGTGCAGAAACATGCTGCACATTGACTTCCCTCCTTTGCCTATGTGTGGGCAAAGTCCAAGTTCGTGTCTTTCCAACCAGCACCACCTTATCACAAAAGGGGACAACAATAGCCTTGTTGCCCTTCAAGAAATCTTGTCCAAGTATTACGTCAAAGTCGTTCATCTCCATCACTGTGAAGTCCAACTGACCCGTCCAGTCTCCTATCTGCATCGGCACTTCGTGTGCCAACCCCGTCACCTTGGCCTTAGAGTTCACTTCCTTGACCTCCATGTTGGATGGAAGGATCGTCAGTCCGACATCTCTAGCCAACCGTGTCGTCATGAAGTTATGGGTGGCCCCTTTGTCCACAAGAGCTTGAGTGGTCTTTCCACGAACCATCAAGTCTACGAAACTCAGACTGTTCATCCATGATTTCTCCATAACCTGCATACATTTCCGTTCTCGCCGTTTATCATCAAGCCTTTTCAACCCTGAATCAGCTTCAACCGCAGCTTCAACCACCTATGAACCTGCTCTGATGCCACCTGTCACGCCCCCAACTCTTTTTTCTTAAGTTGAGCGGGTGCGGCACCACCTAAACAACTCACCGTTTCCATGGTTAAGTGTTTTACGAACTACGCCTTCACTTTCATTAATCTTCACTTATTAAATTATAATGTGCGGAATAACATTATAACAACATGATAAACATAATCAAGAACAACAATGCATATAATAAAACTCTTTTATTATATAATGATATTTTACAAGATAACCGGGAGACTAGCTCGACCGGCGTTACAACCGGGTGGGCGCCCGCCCGTGCAAGAGCGCACGATGGTCTGCCCGAACCGTAACCAAAACCAAGAGCGTTTCATCGTGGGCACACCATGCCAACCGCGCACACCCCGACTCCACCTACAAGCGTTTCACCACACGGGTGCGCCATGCCAACCGCGCACGCCCAACACCAACTCCGCCGACGCGTTTGCCTTTGCCCACGGTGGGCGGGTCGCCATGCCCTCACCCATTCGTTTCACCCGACAGGCGGACGGCGTTCACCCGCGCCCGTTCAGCCTACCCGCGCGCTGTCGTAAGTTCGTCGCACCACACCTGCCTTGCCCGGCGCTGTGGGTGCATCCGTGCGGCCTGCAGTAATCCTCAACCTCCTCTTCGCACCAAGAGATGTGCGCTAGAGCTTGTGTTGGATTGCCTTGACCGAAATGCGATGATATTCCACCATCCTTCTTTGTTAGTTTATATGCGTTGTAGGAGGGGGCGTTCGCCCAGCCGACCTCCACAACTCATCGCCCATTCCATCGATTGTTGCCTTCGCACACAGTCGGCCTGCCCTCCGTGCAGGACCGCCCCACAAACGTGCTCCACACCCAACCACTACGTTCGTCGGCTCGCCCATGAGTCGCCATAGTCTCATGGTATAAACACATGAATGCCTCTCTCATACGTTCGTCCATCCACGCGTGCGCATGAGTGGCGTTTTTGCCAGTACTTAGTCACATTCTACATCGTGCGGAGGGCGTGTGCCCGGGCCGCAGCGCTAGGGCGCTACACCTGTGATCGAAATCTGCCAAATGATAACAAGGTTTTGGGGACGAAGAAGAAAATAAAACAAGAAAGCTAAAGAAAAAAAAAGAAATAAAACAAGAAAACTAAAAAAATCAAAGTAGAAAGCTAAAAATCAAAGTCGGATGTAGACACATGGAGTGTGTGCATGTGGTTCCCCAACCTGTTCTATTTATTCTTATTTAAAAGATAACCATTATTTTTATTTATTTTTCTAATATATATTTTAAAATATTATTTTATTTATGATTTATTATTATTATATTACTATTACTATTATTTTTTTAAATTATTTATTATTAAGTAATTTATTATTTATTAATTAAGTAATTTATTATTTATATTATTATTTGGTTATTTTTATAATTTTATATTATTTTATTATTCATTTATTATATTATTATTTTTTATTTTTATTTTTTTATTTTTTTATTATCCCTTATTAAGGGAAGGGATATTACATGTTATGTACATTTATGAGCATACTGTATACAGAATCGCATTCGAAGACTACTGCTAATTGTATATAAAGTAAAGTATAAACATAGATAAAAAAATATTCTATGGCTTGAAATAGTTTTTGGTTTTGCATAATCATACTTGTAAAAATACTTTTACATGTGGCGTTTACCAGTCTTTGTTATTCCATCTTAATGTAATATTTTTGAAGATAAGTTATATTGTTCTTTTATTTTTAATTATTTTTGAATTAAAAAAAAATCCAAATTAATCATAATAACGATGGTTATCGATGCTTACTATAATTCAAGTAAATAGTTGTATGAAAAATAGCTAAGAATAAATGTAATATAAAATTTATCACATTAAATTTTTATATTATATTTTCTTTTAAGTTTGGAAAGATTACATTTTTATTATGTTTAATATATTATTTAGATTAGGGAAAGGAATTTAACTAGTGATTTCACATTAAAGAGTTCACTAAAATTATGTGGATGATTTTAATATATAGCTTAATGATTAAGAGCATGTGTTTTCTCTTAAAAAATCATATGTCACAGGTTCAAAACTAAATGGATAAAGTATATATGTTTTAATTGACGTAGCAGTCAAATAATGAGTCTCTTGTCTCACAGACAAAAAAAAATTTATACACCAATTTAAAAAATATTAATATGTTCATAGACATATCTCACAAGTCCCAAGCTAAATATTTAGGTCTTCATCCTCGCATTGCCACTGATGGGAAAAGTTTCAGTAAAACAAAAATAAGCTACTTATTATTTGCGATTAACATGGTGGAAAGGAAAACAAGCCCGAAACAGTGAGAAAACAAAACACAAGGCTAATATATAAGGCTCGTGCATGAAAAATTACACAATCCCCTGCAACTCCGCTTTCAATTCATCAAGGTATCCATTGTAACCTAAAAATGTGAAAGAGCCATTTTGAGCGAGAGGCTCTCGTCCAAGGTATATATATGGGAAAATCTATATAGGGTGTTATAATAACATAAAATCTAAAAATGGAATGCTGGATTAAATTGTATGTTTAATATTTATATTGATTTAGTTAAACTTTATAAAAAATAATATGGTCCTAAATAGTATTTATAATAATTTTAAAGAAAGCTAAAATTTATATTAAAATTTAATTGAGAGGTAAAAGTGAGATAATTATATATATATATAATAATATATATTTATTTATAAACTAATTTTAAAGTATTTTAATTTTTTTTATGGATAAATTAAAATTTAGGTTTTTTAAAAATATATACAGTATAACACTAATAATGTTATAATAATGAATATATGTTTTGAGTTAGTGGTTTTATATAATAAATAATATTTATTATCAATATATATATATATATTATATATATAATATAATATATTTTTAGGAAAATTATAATTTGTTTTATAATGAGCAAAAATTGTATGTTGTAGATGCTAAAGAGTAAATGCATAATAATTAGATCCTGATTTGTTAGGAGTCATAAAAAAAACCAGTAAACTATTCTATTATTTTCTACTTTTCTTTTTTTTCACTTTTCACCAACCACCAATGTTGGGTGTAGATGTTACAATAGACATTTGATTCTCTTTTGTAATTGCTGGGAGTTCTTTGTCAAAATCAGAGCCTTCTTATCCATGTAGTTGTTTGTTGCCACTTACCTCTTTCCCAGGGGTGTGCTGCTCACTTTGCTATTGTGAGATGGTAGACTTCATAATTAATGCAGAGCTATGCTCGTTCTTGACCTTTTGTGGGATGCTCTAAGCATTCTGTTCATTATTGTTTGTGGTATTTTCTGGGAGTTTTCCATCCTTTTGGCTTTTGTGATTGTTCTTGGTTCTTTTTGGTTCTTTTTTAGCTTGTGGGCATGCACTTTGAAGGTGACATGTCTATAGACATCCATGACAATGGAATGTCGTATTTTCATAGCCTAGTAGTTGTGTCCACTGAATATTGTTGTGAACCAACATAATGCGGTCACGTAAACCTTGGCTAATATCTACTTCAACATAGATTCCGACAAAGGTAAAAATTCCTTTTGAAAGTCTTTCCACATCAGTCTTAAGAAATTTCCCCAATGAGTTGCCAATTCCTTCTAATCCTTTGTGGTGCCAAAAATGTAGTGGTAGATTATGTATCCTGAGCCATACAGCCATTTTGGATACCACCATGGTGATACCGTCAAATTCTTGGAACCAAGGTGTCATGAAGAGCCTTTCATTTCCCTAGAACCATGGTCCCTCATTTAGGAGATATTCGTTATCCTTTATTGTTTCAAATCTAACAATAAAATACCCCTTGTAACATAGATGAATATCACAATTTGGTCTCCAGGTAGAAAAATCCATTAATGTAGAGCATATGATTTAGGCCAAAATCCATTAAATCTACATATGACTGCATGGGAATAGAAGTTTGCATAAAGCTCATTTACCTCAAGCAAAGTGATTGTCAAGGTTGGAATCTGTGATTTCTTCTCCACGATATAGGGTCCAGGTAGATTTGGAAGCAGAGCTAGTTTGGTTTGGGATTCTCCCTTTCCATTGACTGCATCCTTAAAAGAGTTTGTGCCCTTTGAGCTGGTCCCAGGGAATCCTCATCGCAATTTCAGGTTGAGGATGTTGGTCGAATCAGTAGCAATGCCATAGTCTTGTAGAGTGAGATTTTCCTGCAGTATTTTCCCTGCATGAATCAAGTTTTGCACACTCGTTGATATACCTAGTTGTTTTTTAATCTTGCATTTTAGGCCTTGAATCTGCATCCCGTTCCAGTTTTGGTGGCAAATAGTCTTCCCTTGCAAAGTTCTGATAAATAGTTCTGATAAATATTTCGATCAGATCCAGATCTACTGTGTGTGTATTCCTAATTGTCAGGTTTCTATCACTTGTCTCCCATAGTGGATTGTGTACTTGGTCCTAGAACTTCCATAGAAGAACCTTCCTTGAGTAAATGATGTTGGTCTAGTTTAATTTTCTTCACCAAAAGTCCTTTTCTCATAAGTATCACAAGATCCTAAGGTAACAGTTTTGGTCCACGGTTTTTCCAATGGAAACATGAATTGTTGTAGATCTTCCACATTCGATTGATTGGATCTAGATAAGGGACAAGAACAAGATGGCCTGATCAGCAAAACAACCCATTGTGGTGGAGGCAAGGAGATCTGATTCGGCGAGAAGCGAACCAGACTCCCTAGATCTAGTTCAGCTTCTCCATTTTGGCATTTCTATTCACTCAGGGGATAGCGATTATCCTGTTGGAAAACATTCATAATTCCAACCACCTACATTAAATGCAAAGTCTAACTTCTTTTGGAGAATTCGGTAGAAGTTTCAAGAGCTAGATAGCTTCCTGAAGAAGCCACCGACTCCAGAAACATCTTCACTGTATATAAAAACCCTCTTTGGAAATCGAATGAGCAAGTATTCTGTGTGATTATGCTGTGTTCAATTAGCTGTTTCTTGTGTTCCCTGATATGGTATCAGAGCTGAGGGTTTCAGCGTAGTTGCAGTGTTGTGGAGTTGCGACATTGTATGTGGAGGATGCCAAGATTGGCGCAATCATGTGAAGATTGGTGAGGATGTTTTGTGCTCACTGACCGTCAGATTGGTCTGCTGCGGTGAAGAACTGGAGATTGCCATTGAGTGTTTTGTTTGTTTGAATGTTGTTTACGGAAGAGCTATGAGATAGCTTAGTGCGTGAATTGTTTAAGAGTTGTGTAGAGAGCCCGCTGTCCAAAGAATGTGAGACAATGTGAAGTTGCTTGCTATGTTGAGTGTAAGGTTCTTCTGTGAGGGTAAGTTGCAGAGAGGGCAGAAAACCTGCATGAAAGGCACTTGTGTGTGAGTTTGAGAAATCGTATTATTGCAGAAAGGGTGTGCTGCTGAGAAATTAGGTGAGATCCTACGTGTAAGAGCTGGTCAGGAAGCTGAGTAAGGA
This sequence comes from Pinus taeda, assembly GCA_000404065.3. NCBI lineage: Eukaryota > Viridiplantae > Streptophyta > Pinopsida > Pinales > Pinaceae > Pinus > Pinus taeda. Next base: position 26,548 of record APFE030370740.1, read on the forward strand.
AGCTAAAGAGGAAGATCAGGCGTAGGATCCGGAGCTTAATGTGCAAAGCCTTGAGCGTTAGGTGACAGAGCCTCATGAAGAAATTTGTTTTTGTTCAACTACTTCGAGAGAGAAACTTGAAGGATGCCTAAGTTGAATCTTGAATAGATTGGTGAACAAGACATTTTTTATATTCTCGTAATAGTTTTTTGTGGCTCCCATGTATAATAGAGTCTGAGGCACATGTTTTTTTTTAAGTTGTTGTGTAGTCAGCGTTGTGAATATAAATTCTTCGCTTCTATGAATATAAACGCTTCTTGAGTGGATTTATATTCTGAATTTTCTGTATGAAGTTTTCAAATGAGTAGTGTAATCATAGAAGTTTTGGAGTGGTGAATTTATGGAGGCAACCATATTATCCAATGATATTGGATAAAATTTTATGATTTATGCTTGAGGGTTTATATTTGTGAAACTTAGTAATTTTTTTTGGTGATTAGTACAGTGAAAATAAGTAACATGGCTAATGTACTGGCAAAATCTTATTTATCTGACTCTAACTAGTTAGACGGTGAAAATTATGCAAATTGGAAGTTTATGTTGCAGACTTTGATGGAAGGCAACAATACATGGGTGATTGTGTCTGGAACTGAAATTAAGCCAGTGTCCCCTCAAGCCACAGATGCTGCAATTCAAGATTGAGAGTGACAAGAAAACAAAGCAAAGGTGCTTTTACGGATGATGGTTAAGGACAACATTATTCCACACATTAGAGAGTACAAAACATCCAAGGAGACATGGGACACTCTCAAAAATTTGTATGAGACGAAGACTACAAATCGAATATTGTATTTAAAGAGTAAGATTCTTTCAATTAATATGGAAGAAAATGGAAGTGTTAGTTAGAATTAAAAATCTAAAGGATAAATTAGGTGACATTGGTGAATCAATATCTAGTACAGACTTGGTTATTGTGACACTAAATGGAATGCTTGATGAATATCAAATGTTTATAATTGGCCTTTCAGCTAGAGAGAAGGCTCCTACTTTTGATGAGTTGGCAGGTATACTTATGCATGAAGAAGAGCGGAGAAGAAGCCTTAAACAAAAATCTCCCAATTCAGATTTGGCATTGATGGCCAAAGGGAAGCAGTCCTTCAAAGGCAAATAGTGGGAGAAAAATAAAGGAAAAAAGCCACAGGTAAAATCATTTCAAGGTACACCTTTACCAAGGGCAAATGCCAAATCAAGTAGATATGGTGTTTGTTATTACTGTGGAAAACCTAGTCATTCTGCTAAGAATTGCATGAAAAGAAGGTCTGATCAATTTAAACAAAGAAGGCATTCAGGAAATTATGTTGATAGAGATGAAGCAATTAGTCATGACTTTAGCAATCTTAAATTGTTTGTGTCCAATGCTGCTTTATCAACAGAAATTGATGATGATAATGCTTGGTTATAGATTATGGTGCATCAATCCATATGTCATGCAAAAGAGATTGGTTTGATACTTATCATGAAATTAATAATGGTGGACACATCTATTTAGGAGATAATAAATCACATGAAATTAAAGGATATGGTGATATAAATGTTATGATGCATAATGGACAAGAAAAACAAATTCAAAATGTGGTGTATATTCCAGGGTTAAAGAAGAACTTAATTTCAGTCTCTACTATCACATATCAACATTTAAAAGTTGAATTTGTGAAATCATATTGTTTGGCAAAGGATGTGCAGGACAATTACAAGGTTGTTGCAAAAGGAATGAGAGTTGGAGGCTTATACAAGTTGGATGTAATGAAGAATGGGCATTAAGCTTTGGCATCAACAAGCATGTCAACTATAGAGCTTTGGCATTAAAGGTATGTACACTTAAATCATAATGACCTAATGTTACTACAAAAGAAATTGATGGTAGAAGGTATTCCAATTATTAAGGGTGAACACTTTGAATGTGAAGGTTGTGCACTAGGAAAACAACACAGGGAAGAATTTCCTGTGCATGAAAATAGAAGAAAACATGAAATACTTGAACTAGTGCATACTGATGTATGTGGTCCAATGCAAACTAAGTCACTTGGTGGAGCATATTAATTTCTTATATTTATTGATGATAGCACTAGATACACATGGGTGTACTTTATAAGAAACAAAAGTGACGTGTTTGAATAATTTAAAGAATTCAAGAGTATGGTTGAAAAGCAAACAGGAAAGAGCATTAAAATTCTTCGATCAGATAAAGGCGGTGAGTACACTTCAGGAGCTTTTATCAAATATTGCAAACAAAATGGAATTATGTAACAATTTATAGTACCACATACACCTCAACAAAATGGAGTAGCTGAGAGAAAGAATAGAACATTAGTTGAATGTGCTCGTAGTATGTTAAAAAGTAAAGGACTTTCTAATAGATTTTTGGGCTGAAGCCATTAATACAACTGTATATCTTAAAAATAGAAGCCCTGCTAAGTATCCTGAGCACAAAACACCATTTGAAGCATTTTATGGTTTTAAACCTAAAGTTAGTCATTTAAGGATATTTGGATGCAAGGCCTTTGCTCACATTCCTAAAGAGGATAGGAGAAAGTTAGATGCCAAAGCCATCAAATGTATCTTTATTGGATATTGCACTAATCAAAAAGCATATAAAATGTATGATCCAAGTACTCATAAGGTCTTTGCAAGTAGAGATGTTATATTTCTTGAGCATGTAGATAAACAAATAAAATAAGATGAACATAATATATGGTAGTCCCCTTATGAAAGCCTTAAGGAAGAAGAAGAAGTTGTGGAATAAACTCAAGTACAAGAACACATGCACATTCCGAAAGACACATCAAGGACTCAAAGTCCACAAAGAAGTGATGTAGGCACTCCACAGAGAAGAAAAGGAGAAGGTACTCCACAAAGTAATGAACCTCTAAGAAGGTCAACATGACAGATTCAAGCCCCCATCATGTATAAAGATTATGCTTTAATGTCTCAAGTAATGACTGCTTTTGAGCCCTTAAATTATGAACAAGCCAAAAATCATAAAGAATGGATAGAATCTATGAAAGAAGAATATGACTCTATAATGAAAAATGAAACTTGGGAATTAATAGAATTACTTGAAAATAAAGTCCCTATAGGATAAAAATGGTTGTACAAGACAAAATTTAATGCAGATGGTAGCATAGACAAGTATAAGGTAAGAATGATTGCGAAAGGTTATTCACAAAAAGAAGGTATAGATTATGAAGATACCTTTGCTCTAGTTGCAAAAATGAATACAATCAGATTAATGATAGCATTGGCAACTGAATATGATTGGAAGCTACATCAATTAGATGTAAAGTCATCTTTTCTAAATGGTGACTTAAAAGAAGAGATTTATCTTGTTCAACCATAAGGATTTGTAAAGAATGGTCAAGAACATCTTGTATGTAAGTTAAAAAAGGCCTTATATGGACTAAAACAGGCTCCCAGATATTGGTATGAGAAAATCAGCAAATTCTTATTTAAGCAAAGATTTAAAAAAAAAAAAAGTAAAAATGATCCTAATTTGTATGTCAAGATAGATAGAAATTGGGATATAGTATTGCTCTATATATATGTTGATGATATAATAATAACAAGGAGTGCTGATAAATTGATTACAAATATAAAAATGAAGTTATCACAAGAATTTGAGATGAAGGATCTTGGTGAGATGCACTATTGTCTAGGTATTGAAGTATGGAGAGATGATGAAAGAACCTTAATAACACAAAGAAAATATACAAATGAAGTACTAAAGACATTTAATATGAATGGATGTAAAGTAGTGAGTACTCCATTGGAACAAAATATCAAATTAAGAAGTGATGATGGAACAAAAGAGGTGAATGGAACATTGTATCGACAATTAGTGGGAAGTCTGAATTATCTCACTACCACTAGACCAGACATTGCTTATGCAGTAAGCATACTTAGTCAATTCATGGCTAAGCCTCATGAAAGCCATTTGATAGCTGCAAAAAGGGTCCTTCAATATTTAAAGGGAACTATCAATTTTGGTATTGAATATACTAATTCTTGTAATGTTGAATTGACAAGTCACTCTGATTATGACTGGGCTGGAAATCCAGATGATAGGAAATCCACCACTGGATACGTCTTCAATATAGGATCAGGAGCTATATCATGAGCCGTAAGAAACATGCAATAGTTTCCTTGTCATCAACTGAAGCAGAATATAAAGCATTATGTAGTGGCACCTGTGAAGTTATATGGCTCAGAAGAATACTTGAAGATGTTGGTGAAGGTCAACAAGAACCTATAGTGATCAGATGTGATAATCAAAGCACCATCAAACTGGGGAACAATCATGTATGTCATGAAAGGTCAAAACATATAGACACACAATATCATTTTGTAAGAGAAAAGGTCTAATCAAAAGAAATTTCTCTAGTATACTGTAATACAAATGAGAATGTCGCTGAAATATTCACTAAGCCTCTTGGGAAGGCAAAATTTGAGTTTTGTAGAAGTAAGTTATGTATTGTAGAAAATCAAGATTATATTGTAAGCCTAGCTGAGACTTAGACCAACAGGCATGACAATTAAGAGTATGTTTACAGTGTCTTATATATTGTGCTATAGTATATTTTTCATATGGTTGGAATTAAGGGGGAGTGTTGGAAAACATTCATACTTCCAAGAACCTACATTAAATGCAGAGTCTAACTTCTTCTGGAGAATTTGGTAGAAGTTTCAAGAGCTAGATAGCTTCCTCAAGAAGCCATCAACTCCAGAAACTTCTTCACTATATATAAAAACCCTCTTTTGCAACCGAATGAGCAAGTGTTCTATGTGATTGTGTTGTGTTCAATCAGGTGTATCTTATGTTCTCTGATATATCCAAATCCAGTCTCTATAACCACAAATCAATGAAGAGAATTGTTATGGGTGGGCTAGTTGCTGCTAGATCTAAGGTTTTGTCTTCATATCTAATTTAAAATATTTTTGTGACTATGAGCTGGCAACAATGTGAGATTTGTGCCAGGACCACCATAATTCTATAGAGATCCAGGCCCAGTTCATGGTTGTGGCATCCCTTGTTTCCTTCAACGTCCTTGAAGAGATATGGGAAGAGAAAAAGTTCTATCTTCATGGGTTGGTGGTTGTATATGGCGAGCATCCCAACTTGTAGACTCCAACCCTGCACATAAGGTCAGTACCAGTTTTCAAGCCCATCAAGGAATTATGTATCATATTTGTATCCGTAAGCAATGGGATTGGGCCTTGGTGATGATGCATGAGGTGGATTTGATGTCTGGATCAGATCGACCGGAGGAAAAAACATAGCCAATAGAAACCTTGCCATCACACCCTTCACTTTCCTTCCTCCATATATATATATATATATATATATATATATATATATATATATATATAATATATATATATATATATAATATATATATATATATATATATATATATATGAGTTAGTGTTTATGTTGTAGGTTAAGATTTCACCATCAAATATAAGATTAGATTTAGGAATATATATCACTTTTTTCAGAATTAAGAAATATTTCTACTTAAAATAAAACGCATCTCATGTTTTTATAGTGAATTTAAGAACTCAAAGTAGGAACATATCAAAATAAAAAATAGCATATGCTATGAATGTTATAATTTTTTAAATAGGAATGTCACTATTGACTTTTTCCATTGATTCAAAATGGTTTGAAATTTGTGTAGTTTTACTACAAATTTTAAGGCCTAAACTTTCATCACTTTTTTTTGGGTATTTCACTTTCATTTTTTGGCATTTTACATATGTCACCAATATTTGGCTATGAGTTTTAGTAAACTTATTGAGCACGGATTAACTTTCCAATAATGCAAGAAACAACTTAAATGGAGTTTTTATGAAAATGTTACACCACCAAAATGTTTTATGTGCCAACCAATCTCCTCAAAGGCCCACATTTCTTTTGCCGCATCATTTCACAGGTTTTTGGTTCTTTTGTATTTTTTCATCCTAGAGGATCATACATTATGTTAACAAACCATTCATACCTCTTGTAATTTGTTATTTCAAATGAGAGTGTTCAACATTTTTCCTTTCAAAGACAAGTTGTCACCATTCTAAATGGTTTGCATTATTCTACACATTACAACCTTTCTCCAATTTTTTTTATAAAAAAAATAGAGTTACTATATTATTCTGCTCTCTAAAATATCTTTATATATTTACATTTATATTTATACCTTCATTTTGTTCTTTTCATATTTTTGCATTATTGGTATTGACCAATCAAGTCTTTTTTGTCTATCCATATATGGAAATAATTAGGTTAGGGTATAGGGAGTTGCATTTTGAATTAACTAGCCCTGGGGAAGACTAATCTTATTGGCCAAGAAACCTATTATGGGAGAAGAAAATAAAGATGTTCTAACAAGAAATATTATCAAACTATTGACCAACGAATCCATTTTACAATATAGGATCAAGATGATGGGTGATTTTGCCCAAACCATTCAATCACTACTAAGAGTGGTGGGGATGCTTTCAACCAATAATGATTTGAGAAGTACAAAACCATTCTAGAAAGAATTGATCATTGAAAATAATCTATTTTTAGCAAATTATATGTGTATGTTTTGGATAACTGATTAAATATGCCTGAGGATTATTACTCTATTCAAAAAAAAAAAAAAAAACAATGTCGAAAAGGTCAAACATTCTTGTAATTGTTACTAGAAGAAGCATGCTAATGATGAGTTTATAAAATTTATGACAAAATCCACTTTGACTACTTTTTGGAGGCCCTTAAGAAGGAATTTAACCCTTTGGAAATTATGATGACAAATACATGAGGTGGACTACTCTACATAGGCAAATAGACTAATTGTTGTTGGAGTACAACATTACCTTCCATGCCTTGCACTCAACATTGAGTATGTGTGATTTTGATTGAAATTTGGTTGCAAGATAGCATGGTGGAGCCTCAGAATTCTACACTTTCTCTACTAATCACATAGAAAATGAAGATGAGTGTATGGTGCTAGAAAATGACGCCTTCTATGATACCTATTTAGAACTCTCAAGCACACAACTTCCAGCTGTGAATTTAGGTGTGGATCTCACCAACCTATGTGGGAGGGACGAAAGGGAGATACGGAATTGGAATACTTCTAGATCATCATCAAAGACCTACATTTGCATTCCACCATCTTTTGGATCATGGAATCAGGCTTAGTGAAAAAAATAATGCAACATATAGAGAATACGCTAAATATATTAAAAAATATCCACAATATCCTTCCATATGCAAAATTTCCTTAGGATTATTCTTAGATGAAGGATCATTGCATCTTTAGAAACTCTACCATATTCTTAAATGAGGTTATGTGGAGGTTCCCTGGGATCTAGAAACTTAGAAGGATATGTCTCCTACAAGAATGAGATGCAAGGGAAGGGCTTGAAAACAATGGATCTGCCTCAATATAACCCATGAACTTACATTGTAGAACAAATTAAACAAGTTCCTTCCATGGAGGTAAATATCTCATAGGTAAACCACCTTTTCACTCCTCTCCAGTCTAGGGTTATGATCTACATATTTAACTATTTCTAGCCTAGATCTTATGCTTTACACCAATTGGTCTTCTCAACTTGTAACCCAAGTTGTAATATATAATTAGGCTCCAAGTTTTTATTTTTTATTCAAATTTGATACTTGGGGAGATTTGGATAAAAGTATTAAAAGATGGGAAATGGTTTTGGGGAAGAGTTGGGCTCTTCATCACCCCTTTTATTCTTAACTTCGATGACACAACTATGGTGGTATCAAAAATGATGTTATGGGTGAGACTTCCAAATCTCCCCTTCCTTTCTAGAACCATAAGGTTCTAGAGGAAATTGGGAATACCTTAGGAACGTTAAAAAAGATGGACCTTGACAGAACAGAGAAAGGTTTATTCACCTTTGCTAGAATATGTGTTGAAATAGACCTTAGTAAAGGTCTACTAGATCAAATTCAACTAAAACATAGAAATTCATAGGGGAACCAATTGTTAAATTATGAAGATAAGGCATTCAAATGTCGTGTATGTTACCCAATAGGACACCTACAAAACACATTCTTGTAGGAAAAAACAATGCCAAAAACAAAAAAGGGGCAGGTCTAGAAAAAAAAATGATGGCAACCATCCAATCCCTACTTCTTAGATGAGGAAGAAGAATAAGTCATAGAAAACCCTACAAACCAAGTATAATAGGTTGTTATGGTTCAGAATGGTAATGCAATCCATATGCAAAAGGGCACTGAATTGGAAGATATTCAAGTTCCAGAACAATAGAAAACTGAGGCATATAATGAAAATAGGATGAAGAGTATCAAGAAATATCATGCTTATAAGATCTCTGACTAAGACAAAGAAACCCCACCGCAGAAATTAGGATGTGAATTGCAATTGGTTCCAATTGACCCAAATTTAGGGGGTTGGTTGCAAGTTTAGAAAAAGAAAGTAAAAAGAGAGTAGTTGAGTTATTATTATCACACTTAATTTCCAAATTTACATGTAATTTTTAGAATTTTCTCTTCTTATTGTTCACCAAGCAAGAGGCTTATCTCATCAAATGTTCTCAACATCTACAAAATGTAATTTTGTTCCTTGTTTTAGGTTGAATAAAATTATGATTTTTTTCCTTGAAAAAAAAAACATAAAATAATAGCTTTCTTGTTTGCAATGTATGTGTTCTATGTGAGATTCAATTATGTGTAATCTTTGTAGGCTTCACCAAGCTAGTAGGGTCCCCTATGTAACGAAAGCATTGTTTTTCCTTCATTAGTTTTTGGTTACAATCTATTGAATTCATTTTGGTTTTATGATTTAATTCTCATTATTTATAATTTGGTGTCATGTGATAAGATAATAAAGGCTATTCATATGAGTTGTCTAATTGAATAAAAAAATCTATAATTCAATTGTAGAAGCCATTAGATGAATTATAGATAGGTCATTGGGATTGGTTCAATTTTTCCATTGGACATATGACACCAATCTTGAAGTATGATATTTATCAAACTCATTGAGAATGGATTAATTTTTTCATTGTTGCAAGAAAAACCTCAAATGGAGTATGTATGAAAAATTTACACCCCTCAAAAATATTATGTGTCAACTAGCCTCCTTAAGACCCACATTCCCATTCCACGTCATTTATATCAAGACCCATAATTGTTGTATTTAATATATGTTTGTTCCCTTTGATTACTCATGATTTTATCCAATCCCTATTATTATTACTATCATTTTGCATGATTGTTAGGCTATTACCTTCAATTAGGAGCATGATAAATTAATCATTTATTATTTGATATATTTCCTTTGTTCATATATATATATATATATATATATATATATATTATCTAATGCATCAACAATTAATTGCTAAAGTGCAATACTGTTCATGTACTAATTTGGGATTTGACATATTGGCACACTTCTCAGAGAAAGTGGAGACATGGTTTGTGTTTAAAATGTTGTTTTCACGCTTGCACATGAGTCAAAACACACGCAAGTCACATGTGTGGACTTCTAGAATCTAATTAATGCTTCAACCTCAAATTCACAACAATTTTCAAACTTCCAACTTCCTCCTAGATTTACGTGTAGATGAGGGAGAATCTAGAAATTATAGGACCTCGGTTTTTCTCCCAATATAGGAAATTGAGTAATATAAGGGTTGTTTTACATAATTTTCCATAATTTGGGAGATTTCAAGGTTTCTTTGAGGTAGATTTGTAAAACAATTATGTAAAACCCATATTTGTAAAAGTATCCAAACAATCAATTTCAGTTGCAAATTTTCAGGCAATAGAATCGAATCAGAAAATTTAAACACATTGGTGTTGACATTGATGATGCAGTTATTGGTGCAGTTGCTGATTGTAGTGTTGGATTGCTAACATAGATGTTAACTTAGGAATATGTTGTAGTTGGCTTGAGTGTGTATGAGTTTATGCATATGCTTATTTTATAGTTGTGCAGGTGGTTGAAGTAAACATTACCATGGTACAAGTATTCTTGGCATTGATATTACCGTAGTATTGTTTTGTGTCTGGTCCAAATTATCACATGGTACTGACGTTACAAGTATTTTTTTCCCATGGTATTAGCCTATGGTATTGGCTTGGATATTACCATGGTATGAGGGTCTGTAGTATTGGATAACCATGGTATTGGCCTGTGGTACTAGCTTAAAGATTACCATAATATAGGGGTCCATGGCATTGACTTGTGGTATTGACTTGAAGTTTACAATGGTACATGTGCCCTTGGTTTTAGCATAACCATGGTATTGGCATAACCTAATTTTGTTCCTTGTTTTAGGTTGAATAAAATTATGATTCTTTTCCTTAAAAAAAACATCAAATAATAGCTTTCTTATTTGCAATGTATGTGTGCTATGTGAGATTCAATTATGTGTACTCTTTGTGGTGCTTCAACAAGCTAGTAGGGTCCCCTATGTAACAAAAGCATTGTTTTTCCTTAGTTAGTTTTTGGTTACAATTTATTGAATTCATTTTGGTTTTATACTTTAGTTCTCATTATAATTTTACAGTTTGGTGTCATGTGATAACATAATAAAGGCTATTCATATGAGTTGTCCGATTGAATAAAAAATATATAATTCAATTATAGAAGCCATTAGATGAATTATACATAGGTCATTGGGCTTGGTTCATTTTTTCCATTGGACATATGACACCAATCTTGAAGTATGATATTTATCAAACTCATTGAGAATGGATTAATTTTTTCATTGTTGCAAGAAAAACCTTAAATGGAGTCTGTATGAAAAATTTACACCCCTCAACAATTTTATGTGTCAACTAATCTCCTCAAGACCCACATTCCCTTTTCCACATCATTTATATCAAGACCCATAATTGTCGTATTTAATATATATATTTTTCCCTTTGATTACTCATGATTTTATCCATTCCCTATTATTATTACTATCATTTTGCATGATTGTTAGGCTATTACCTTCAATTAGGAGCATGAATAAGTTAATCATTTATTAATTTGAATATTTCCCTTGTTTCAAATTAAATAAATAAATATATATATAATAAATATGTGTATATATATATATATAATATAAAAATAAATAATATATAATATATATATATATATATATATATATATATATATATATATATAATATATATATATATATTGAAATATTATTAATGATGTCTTTTTACGATGCGTCAACAATTAATTGCTAAAGTGCAATACCGTTCATGCACTAATTTGGGATTTGACATACTGGCACACTTCTTGGAGAAAATGGAGACATGTTTTGTGTTTAAAATGTTGTTTTCATGCTCGCACATGAGTCAAAACACACACAAGTCACATGTGTGGATTTCTAGAAGCTAATTAATGCTTCAACCCCAAATTCACAATAATCTTCAAACTTCCAACTTCCTCCTAAATTTACATGCAGATGAGGGAGAATCTAGAAATTATAGGATATGGGTTTTTCTCCCAATATATGAAATTGAGTAAGATAAGGGTTATTTTACATAATTTTCCATAATTCAGGAGATTTCAAGGTTTCTTTGAGGCAGATTTGTAAAACAATTATGTAAAACCAATATTTGTAAAAGTATCCAAACAATCAATTTCAATTGCAAATTTTCAGGCAATAGAGTCGAATCAGAAAATTTAAACACATGGGTGTTGAAATTGATGATGCAATTATTGGTGTAGTTGTTGATTGTAGTGTTTGATGGCTGAGATTGATGTAAACCTAGGCATGTGTTGTAGTTGGCTTGAGTGTGTATGAGTTTATGCATATGCTTATTTTACAATTGTGCAGGTGGTTGAAGTAAACATCCACATGGTACAAGTATTCTTGGCATTGATATGACCTTAGTATTGGTTTGTGTCTGGTCCAAATTAGCACTTGGTATTGATGTTACAGGTATTGTTTTTTTTCCGTGGTATTAGCCTATGGTATTGGCTTGGATATTACCATGGTAGAGGGGTCTGTAGTATTGGATAACTATGGTATTTTCCCGTGGTACTAGCTTAAAGATTACCATGGTATAGGGTCCCTGGTATTGACCAGTGGTATTGACTTTAAGTTTACTATGGTACATGTGCCCTTAGTATTGGCATAACCATGGTATTGACCGAGAGTTTACTATAGTACATGTGTCCATAGTATTGGGATAACCATAGTATTTTCCCAAGGTATTGATTAAATATTATTGAGTATATTTTGACATATACTCTTGTGAGTATTTTTAAGTGCTAGTGGATTAATGATGTGAGTGTATGGATGGAGTGAGTAAGTTCTACAATACTTTTGCATAGATAATTATACATATGTAGTGGTGTTGAGTTGGGTGTGTACATCAGTTTATCATTTTCATATTCATATTAGAGATAGGTTGCTAAGTTTCTCATGTTGAGCAGGTTTGAGAGCCCATTTTAAAAATGCATGAAACATGGTTCACATAGAGGTGTTGAGGGTGTTGAGACTCATAGTAAACAATGTGTAGATAAGGTGGGTGCCTTCTAGCAAACATATCATAATAGGAAAAAAAATCTCCAGAGTCTAGTAGTGTTGGATGAGGCTCATTTGTCGTGGTGGCTTCCAATGAATGGGTGTCTGTAGAGTCCTATAAGAAGAGTTTTTTTATTTTATGTCACTAGAAAACTATCATAGTAGTAGATTCTTCCAGCTATTGGGTGGTAGCTCCTTTACGTAAAAAAATTGTTGAGCCTAATACAAGATTTGAGTAACATGTGGTTTTTTGCCTTAGAGAGGGTTTTCCACCAGAAATATCCTGTGCCAATTTGTGCATGATTATTTGATTGTTCTATGGCTATGATGTGATGATCATGGTATTTAGATATTTTACTTACTCAGTTGGTTAATGCATTATATGGGGTAATATACTAATGGGTTAATTTGTTATTATGAATAAGTAATTCGAATAATTTAAAAGTATATATAAACCTTGTCACTACTGATTCACCCCCCCTCCCAGTAGTGAGCTCATTTCCAACAATTGGTATAGAGAGGGGTTCACTCTGTGAAGCTTGATTGCTTGACATCAGATCATGGGATTATGGCTATGTACAAGAGGAAGAAATCACATAAGAAGAAGATTTTCAAACAAGCCAAGAATTCTACAAAACCCAGAGAACCTCTTATGCTGGTAAAAGTTATGGAAACAGTGTTTTGAGTCATGGAAATTTTCCTTACCAATATAGTGATGACGATTTTGGGGTTAATAAAGAAGTTGATGATTAGTGTTCTGAAGTTGATTCCTCAAGATGTGAGGAAGGTGTGGTTCCAATGCAGGAACGTGAAGATGAAGAACTTAAGAGACTAGTCACACTTGAATTAGAAAATAAAGCTTAAGCAAGATTGATAGAGAAGATCTCACATGAAAATAAATATTTGAAGAAACTTCTTGAAATTCTCGAGGAGAGAGAACATGCCTTTAAAGAATAAAATTAAGATATGAAAAATCAGTTGGAGTTAGCAAGGATTGAAGAGGAGACTTGCAGCCAACTCAAAAATCAAATTAGCCAATTTGAAAAACTAAAAGCAGAATTAGAAGAAAACAAATTCAGTCCAAAGAGAGAAAATGAGTACCCCAAAGGAGAAAGTTTGAGCAATAATGAAGGAATCCACCATAAGAACAAAATCCAAAGAATGTGTTAAAGAAAGGTTTGATTATGGGTACAATTATTTATGTAATGAATTTGGGCATAAAGGTATTCACTGTAAAAGGTAGCCATTTCCATCTTATTTTGGTCATATCAAATGTTATTTTCGTGATAATTTAGGCCACAAGTCCAAAGAGTGTAAACTGTGTATTGCCATCATGGAGTCCAAATTGAAGAAATAAGTCTTGGTGTGAATTCGTCCAGTATGTATCAAAGAAATTTGTAGGTAAAAACCAAGAGAATATAGAAAAGAAAGGAGAAAAGAGAAATTTGAGGGTGGTTCTGCCTTAAAAGGAGAGTGAAGAAAAAGAGCATAAAACATGGAATGATGAAGATTTCCCCTACAATACAAAAATTCAATGGTTAGATCTTAGAGAATTAAAAAAAAAATGATGAAGAAGGGGCAGAGAATATTGGACCACTTCATAATAGAGGGTCAAAATATTAGCTACCATTGAAATTATTTTCTAGCTCACCATAGATTGGCCATAGTGGATCCAACGATATTGGAAATTTGATGTGCGCATGTATAAGGAAATACCATGGGCGCAATCCATAAAAGTGACCCATTGTAAAATGGTGCATCGATATCAATGGCATGTTTTGGTCCATGGTCGGAGAGAAATATGGTTAAAATTGTCCTAAATTTTATGAATGGAATAATTTTCTAGTGGAGTTAGCGAACTTAGATGATTTGATAAAATATGGTTCACATTTTTAAAGGAATTAACGTGCTTGATTTGGTCAACAACACTCATCATCATTCACTGGAATAAAAACGAATGGATTAATTAGTTAACAATTGACTTGGCTCATTGAATTTTGATTTGATCAAATATGGTCCACATTGGAGGGTCTTTAATGAAGTTCACATGCATAGGATTTTTTTATGAGTTGAAAACAAGAAAAATCGCCCATGGTAAACGAAGATAATGTTTCAAACTTTGGGAAGCTCTGTGTGCATGATAAATCCGATATGTTTTGAGAAAATGGACTTTGATTAATGCGATTGGGAAGCACGTTGGAGGGAAGGTTACCCAGCTCATCAAAGCTCTGGTTTCAGGCACTACATTGGGAATTCAAAGTATCAGGAAAATGTTTTGATTTCAATTTGGTGGATATTACTACTGGAAGTCTTGGTTGGGTGTCATTTGGATTGAAAGGTGATGCAAATTTCACTATGTGGAATTACGATGGTGTGCATGTTGTAAGGACTATGCAAATTTTTTTTTTCAAAAGATCTTTTGTTAACACAACAATTACAACCAGAAAAGAAACGCATGGAGATTTCAATTCATTCAACACACACATTGCTGATACTCATTCAGGAACATAACACAACATTTACATACTTTTAATATAAGATCAAGTAATAACGGAATACATATGTACCATTCACCGGAAGGCGAGACTTCGCTTGCTCTGTTGTCGCTAGTATTCCCTTGTTGCCGGTCACTTCTGCGAGTGTATGATGACACACTTGATCCGAAAACAAGACCCACCGGTTAACCTCCCAGCCTACTCCTTGGGTACTCTTCTTCCCCACGGACCCCCGAGCTGCAATGGGGTTGTACAATGGAGGAAGAATCTAGCTGGCGGAGGAGAGCACCCTTAGCTCAAGAGTCCCCTCTCCAAAAATCCTCTACCTCACCAAACTCACTATAGCTTCGTAATCACTGCTCTGACATCATATCATCCATCCAACCATAGGGTTCCCAAAAATTCCCTCTACCATGGCTTGCCCCTTCTTTTATAAGAGTCCTCATAGATGACACTTGGCATGTCATGCATAATTATAATATTTTTCTTTTAATTTAATACTTGATTATTCACCTACCCATGTGTCATTCTCTCAGCAAGGGTCACCCAAAATTATTTACTTAACTTTTTATTTAAAACTAATATTTTCCTCACCTCACAAGATTCCTATTTCTTCTCCTAGTTGTCTCTTTATTCCCCCTTTTTATTCTTTAAATTGTGTTTATTACTTGGAGTCAATTAATGAGTCAAGATTTTATCCCCAATCTACTTCCTAAATTAACTCAAGTTATCTCTTAGAGGGATATTCTTATGTTGGTTGATGCCACATGGAGCTTCTCTACATTTCTCTAAATTTAATTTATTTTTCTTAATTTAATTCACCTTCCTCTTTTCTTAATTAAGTTTAATTGGTTTAGGATTAATCTTTATCCTTACAATATGTTTGTCTTTCCCTTTTATCTAATTAAACCACCTCATCTACCTAGCATTTTCCAACATGGGGAGGGTATAATTTTTAAGGTACTCTATTTATTTTTTTCCTATGATCCTCCTTATTCCAAGTTTTATTTTTGATTTAATTTCCTTGGTTTCTAATCATCATTTTCCCTTGGTGTAACTTCCTAGCTTTCATTCCTTACTTATATTTATTTATTATCATTTATTTTTAATGATTCCAAGGGTGCCAAGTTTGGTTGTGCCCTTCAAGAACTTTCCTAGAAGTTCCAAGGGTGCCACACCTAACAGTTTAATTGTGATGCCAAGGGTGCCAAGTTGGTCGTGCCCTTCAAGAATTTTCCCTGAAATTCCAAGGGTGCCACACCACTTGCCCTTCAAGCATCCAGTGACTACGAGGGGAAAATATCGTGCAACGTCATAGACCACTAACGTCTCTTATGTTGCGTGCTATAGTGAGACTAATGGTGTCGGGGATCAAGGAATCCGCCTTGATGCACGCCCCCCAGTAGGTTCCTCATGAGCGACCCAACTTTGGGACCTGCCCTCATGGGATCGTGATCTTCAAGGTGAAGGTGTTTCAACCCTTCCAGCCCAAGTCACAGCGGGAGTGCTAGTGGGTGAGATCAGGGACTCTGTCCCACCCTTCCCACGTATTTCCATCCACCTGTACAACCCCATCACCCATATGTGAGTCATTCGGTCAAGTAACAAATCTGTGCCTGCCACCATTAACATATCATCAGCATATAGTTAAACAGATATGGCAGATTTCAAGATCGATTTAGGCTTTAAAAGATAAAACAATATGAATTTTCATCAAACCAGGTGTCATCGACATGTCATATGCGAGCGCCTCTGATTTTTTCCTGCCATACTCAAAAATCATTAGCAACAAGGTTTGTCACTGTTAGTCATTATCATAATAGCATCATTAACGATTCCTGGTCATTCACATCATTGTCCATTATAAGCCTGAACTAACGGAAGTAGGTAATAGAGGGTACACATCCCTCATGGCTATCATCATTTATCATAAATGGAAACATACATATCCATTAAGCCATCAACATCGTAACATCATAGAAATATACCTATCTATCAAATTTATCATCATTATACTTTTAGTAGAGCACATACATATTATTTACTACCCTCATCAGAAATTCAGATACTAAACTTAACTATTTAAATGATGCAATCATCAGAATACTGTTAGATAAGATGTATAACCATTCATGCTATCATAATATCAATGGAAAGCAAAACATCATAACCATGAATATCTCAATCGTTGATAATAGTGTCATGAGTCTAGATCCTCAACCTGAGGTCCTCAAAGAATAAAGTATAAGCCCTAAGGCTATATCAAGGATAATTTAATATCAGAGTTTGTCAATTAGAGCGGGGCACTACATACACCCCCTCTTAACAATAGACTTCGTCCCGAAGTCCTAAGAATAGGGAAGGAAAATGATAACTCATCTCCTTGACATCCTCCTAAGTGGTTGAAATGGGATTATGATTATCCCATTGAACCTTAACTTGGTCCAAAACCTTTTTGTAAACACCACTACCCTATTTGATATGGTCTTCCTTAACATTCCATGTAATCTCAAAATTCTCATCAATAAAAATCTAGCTATCTATGGTGCCTTATATGTAGTCTTAACTGGTATGAAATGGGAACTCTTGGTCAACATGTCTACCACTACAAATATGCGGTCATGATGAAATCCATTGATATACTTTCTCATTTAGACTTTGGTATCTTGTGGGGTTTCAATGACCCTACGGGATGTCTGTGCTCAACTTTTACTTGTTGACACTCTAAACATCCCGCTACAAAGTTTACAATGTCCTTCTTCATATCCTTCTAGAAGAATAACAGTTTCAGGTCTGCACTAGGCTAAGTTACATAAGCAACTTGCTCACACTAGAGCAAGTGTTCTAAGGACAATGAGGGTGTTTTTTTTTTCCCTCCTAGACATGAGGCTTAAGAAAAAGTATCTGCCAACATACAAAAATCAACGTCCACTACAATGGAAATAAAAAAAAAAAAAAATCTAGATATCCCAAGGGTTTAGCTCAACCATATATTATTCTCTGCCATATGAACCTAGCTTGAATACCCCTAGGTCATGTACACTAGTCTATGCCCACAAGTTTATTAGAGATTCCAACCATGAATGTGGGAAAGCTTTGCTTCAACCTCAACTTCACAACAATGAATCTAAAGATGATGGTTTAAAAAATTAAAGAACCATGGGTGTTCATTAGCTAAGGAATAGCTCCTATCATACCAATGATATGTTGAATTAAAGCTAATGTAGCTTACTTGAGTGAACAAGTTTATTAAGTAATCTAATTTGTATTTATTAAGTGAGTATTATTTATTTAAATGAGTTCATTCTCCTAAATATGATTCATGCATTGAGATCAAAATGTCAAGAAACAAAACAATCATAAAGCATTTTACCTATCTTTGAATAATCTAGTGCTACATAAATATGAACATATTACCTTTCATCTCATAATTGCTACTGAACCACAATAACAATGCTCAAAATAAAGAAGACAATCTACATTCCTTGTCACAATATATTAAATAATATTTACCTTTCACCTCTAATCACCAATGAACCACAATATCCACCCCAATATTTAATTAAAACATTAAAATATCAACCAAAACAAATCCAATCTAATTGCAAAGGGAGATCTTAAGCTCTAGAATTCTCAAGCTTGACCAGCTAAATAAACCACTAATATGAATGACATTTCTTTCTTTTAAAAGTAGACCAATGGGGTTTCCTTTTAACCAATTTTTGTAAACCTTATATTCTCTCTGAAGGCTCTAAAATAGTGTTGTTTGAGTGGATATGCAAACGATTTAACTATCCATGGTTGGATGCACTTCAAATTTAAAACAATTAGATATGATTGAATATTCTTCAAATTCAACTATCCATGATTGGATATACTTCAAATTTGATTCGTTAAGATAAAGAATTTAAATATTACATGAATTATAGAAACGATAGTCAGGAAAGGCTAATAAAACAATAAATTTAGAAGCAACTATTGTGTGCATGCAAAATAGATTGATCCCAAATGTGTGCCAAGTTTATAATGATGGTAATATGCCAACCCTAACCGATTATCAAATGAAAGGCAATGAGAAGGAAATATCAGAGCCTCTCTTAAGATCCAACGATACAGAAATGGAGAATCTAGCACAGTAGTCCTAATTAGGATATCTAAAGAATTACAGAGATCCAATAGGAGAGGTGTTACCCTAAAGAATCTCAGAGTCTCTATGTATAGAATCAAGGTTGTGATATTTCCCACGCTGCTCTTGTCTAGCAGAATCTATTAAGGCAGATCTTAGGTGTTTCTACCCATCAAAGAAATGATTTGACAAGGATTTATAGATCTGTTCATGAAAAGTGAATTTTCTTCCTAGGAAGAAATATGTATCCTTGATCTAACAATAAATTGGGCAACCAAAAGCGAAATACACCAATTTCTATCTCTAATCTTATAATCCACTGGACAATAAAATTAAAATGTTCCACAATTACTATAACAGAGTATACGGTTTGTAAATACACTATTGAATAGGTATGGGATGATCTACCTTGGCCATAAGTTAATTTATGCAACAATTATAGGCAAAACCAAAACTGTGGACAAAACACCATTCTTTTCATAGAATCAATAGTAAAATCAATTTTTTTGTGCTAAGGTATGTTTAATTCTATGCTCATCCAATGCTTAGTCCTCACTCTCAAAGCACGATTGACTGTGATCATAGGTCCGTTGTAAGAGTGTGGAATTGAAGGGTATTACTCAAATTTCCTTTCTGAATTTCAAAACCAATCCTGGTCAAGGAGTCACATAGAAGGCAGGCCAGAATACCATGAAATGAAAGTGGAGTTTGTGGGTGCTGCTCCAATTTTGATGGATTTGAGGAAATATGACCTACAATGACCATAGACAAAGCAAAAAGAGTTCCTGTACCTGTTGCTGATATGATCACCCAATCATCCTTGTTGAGAAGCACTGAATTGTTTCTCCATCTGATTTATGACCCAAGTCACGGGTTATACTAAAGATCTTCACTGCATTGGCTATAGGTATTCTGATCCTCCTACCTCGTCCTTAAACCTTGATGTTAAGAATTACAAGGCAGAGTCATAACCATAAAACCTTGTTTCCAAGAATTCTGAGG
>APFE030370742.1:0-13975 GCA_000404065.3 Pinus taeda
GCAGCAGCTTCCTCGCCTCGCAACGCCAGATTTGGAAAACTACAAAAGAGAAGTTCAAACAGCAGGCAACTACGGAGTTAATCAGTATTGGAGCCAGGGAAACAACGAGCAGGAGTGGAGAGCCTGGAGTCCCCCGAACTCCATCAGCTTCCCAGCTGATAATGCTCAAATTCAGAGCCTCCTATCCACTCTCAACAAAAGGAAAATTCTATCTTCTTCAGCCAAAGATCAGCTCAGATGGGGAATCAAGGGGAACGGTAACTACACCCTAAAAGAAGCCAGGATGCAACTGGAACAGAATGAGCAAGGGGAAACCCTCCCCTGGAGCACCAAGGTCTGGGATAGCCTCTTTTGGCCCAAAATCAAGACTTTCCTCTGGCTCCTCATGAAAGGAAAAACCCTCACATGGGATAATCTTCGGAAAGAAGGCTTCTCCGGCCCTTCCATTTGTCCCATGTGCCGAAAGGTAGAAGAAACTATAAATCACCTATTCAACTCTTGCAATTAGGCAAACAGTATATGGCAATGGCTAGAAAACATCATGCAACAATCCAACAGGGACATAAAATTCTATCCAAGACACAATTACTCAGTGGCCAGGCGACTTCTCGAATAATCATAGAGTAAACAGTATTTGGAAAATTATCCCTGGCTTTATAACATGGACTATCTGGAAGGAACGGAACAGGAGATTTTTTCAAAATGAACAGAGGAATTTCGAGTTCTTGCAGCGTACCTTATCTGCAAACATCCACGAATTAATCTCGATCGAATGCATTGGGTCGTCCGACTCAAATCCATCACCCAAGGACCAGCGCATTCTAGTTTGTTTCAAATTGGAAAATGGGAACAACTCTCCAACTGTAAGCAGTAAATTCATGCCTCCTAATGAACAGCAGGGATGGTACAGGCCCCCGACAGGCTTTCTTAAGCTTAATTTCGACGAAGCCTCCAAGGGCAACCCCGGGCCGACTGGTATTAGAGGGGTAATCAGGAACCACAGAGGGGAAATCCTTTATATCTATAGTCAAGCGTTGGGCGAAGCCACCAACAATGAGATGGAATTCGCTGCGCTGGAAAAAGGCCTTCGAATTCTGCATAAAAACCAGATTGCCAATGTTGTCATAGAGGGAGACTCTGAAGTGGCCATTACAGCGGCAAGGCGAATTTACCATGGCACTCCGGCAAGCAGGGTCACGAAGCATTGGCGCCTGGCTCAGGCAATCGAAAACATAGCCAATTTGCTTCGTGAAATGAAAGGTCTAACCTTTCAGGTGATCAGACGGAAAGGAAACTCAGTGGCGGACCACCTGACAAACATTGGGATTGAGAACCCCAATGCTCCGAGGGACGGCTGGTGGGACGACATCACGTGTCCTGACCTTAAGGGAACCTGCCTACAGCTTGCCAGTAAGGACATCGCCTAGACAAAAAGCGACGACAGAACGATAACGGCACTCAGGTTTCCGGCTAGACACCATGCTGACTAAGCACACCACCTTAAATACGGATGAGGCCGAAGGACAATCTGCACAAGGCATATCTGTTAGTGGTTGCAGACCTAAGGATTCGTACTGCCCCATGATCTGCTTGGATCCTTGGCGCTGTAACCATAGCAGGACACAGCTTACCTGGCGGGCTGTGGACGAGGGAGAGATCGGTAGCAATAATCGCCAACAATTATTCTCTGATCCCACCGTTCTTCCTCCTCGCGGTAATAATCACGATAGGACGGGCAAGTGGCCATCCCACCTAATTCCCTCATCCAACCATCTTCAGGCCTTCGGTTATTTAACTACGTCCTTGGCAGCTATGGAAAGCATTGTTTTATCGTATTGCAAGGTGAAGCGCTTTCCCTCTGCCAACACAGAGTTGGTTATCACCGTGGCAGTCACCTACACCATGAAAGGGGATAGCTGCCATAACCAAGCGGCTATAAAGGATCTTCATCATGCCTAGGAAATGTATGAGACTCGAACCTCGCAGCAGAACAAGCGGAAGTTGGATGATTTAGAAAGTAGCGTGAAGGCGGAGGAAGCTCAGCTATCAGACCAGCAGCTGGGGAGGGAGGTGAACTGGTTGCAGGACCCGGGCACCAACTTCACGCGGGCAACTCAATTTGTCAGAACCCAAGCGGAGGCTTGGAGAATGAAGACTATGTTGGCGAAGGTCCTGGAAGCGTAGGAAGAGCAAGATGAACGAGTGCAAAAGCTCAAGCGCTAGATGGACGCCATGGAGCATGACCACATGTGCGTGGTGGAGAGTATCGAGTTCAAGCTATCCTCGCTTGACCAGCAAGCGGACATCATAGGCAAAAAGCTTACTGTGCTCATCAAGCTTATGAGGAACGTGGCTAATACCGAGGGTATTACTGGGGAGACCTCTGGCGTTCCTCCAAACGACCCGCCGAAGTAGGGGTCTGGCCACCAGCCGAAACAGGGGTCGACCCACCGCTGATGGTCGCGGCCATTGTTCCTTTTTGCTGTCTCGGACTTTCGCCCTCCCGGGTTTTAATGTTCTCTGTTCCTGTTATCTTGTACTCTGTTCTCTTCTCTTGGAATTGTGGCATTTTTCTCAGATAGAAGCATCAGGTTTTCTGGTTATCCTGCCGTTACTTCTTGGCCGCCCTGCGTGGTGAGCCTGTTTTATTATTTTGGTTACAGTCTTGGCCGCCCTGCGTGGTGAGCCAGATTTAGTTTTTGGTTACAATCTTAGTCGCCCTGCGTGGTGAGCTTGTTTTGAGTATGGATACCGGCGCAGCCGCCTTGCGTGGTGAGCCTGTTCTCCCTTTTGGCCAATGCAATTCCCAATAGCCAGGCGTGCTGTCGAGCAGCCCTCTAATCTGCAGTAGCAGAAGTTTTGTAACATATTTTCCTTTTGTTAATACAAATGTTTATTTACACAAAAAAAAAACAATGTTAATTGTGCGTCAATATCAACCTTTAATTTGTGACAATTGCTAAAAATATTCTAGAATATTCTATGGAGGTTAAATCACTACCATCCACCTAATAATTATTGAAAATTAAATTAAAATTTTAGAAGCGCTATTCTAAAATAGATACATGTATAGGCATAAAGATCTAACGTAATCTAACTTTTTATGTTTTGACTTTTCGTGGTATATTTTTCAGCCCTTTACCAAAAATATAATATAGATTTGTTGAAATTGTAAATATGAGCTATGTAATATACAAAATTCAAGTGCTCTAAAACATATTTAGAGATTAAATATGTTTATATAAATTAAGAAATACATCAAAACTAGAAATTGTATCCTCAATTTTAAGCAAAAACAAAAAAAACAAAACTTAAAATAATTAAACTTAAAATCCTTACGGTTTTAAATATTGAAATTAATTATAAACCTTAAATACTAATCCTATAACATATTAACAAATATATATATTTTTTTAAATACATCTAAAACCATTTGAGTGGTAAAAAAATTACCTTAACAAAACAACCTCTCACTAACTATTCTAACATAATAAACATATCTTCTTGAATAAAAACTAAATATTTCTAAATTAATGCTAATACCAAGTTCATGCATTTTTGGATTTGAATTCGTCGACGAGCGCATATCCCAACGTACATATTCATTACTCTTCGGCTGATAATCGCGTAATTTGTTTTTCACCAAACTGTTGGAAACAGCGGCTGCCCATCTAGAAAGAAGGGCAGATTGTTCTTTACACTATCTGCGTTGAATTTGTCTGCCCGGGGAATAAGTGCAATGACGAAGACATGGGAGACTCCAAGTCAAATGTTGTTGCAGATCAACGAAGTTGACAATGTTAAAGGGTTTAACTCATAATTCCATTTTGATTACAGTTTGATATTCTACTTAAGTGATAATTCCATTTTGATTACGGGTTGATTTTCTACTTGACCTTTCGTGGAGGTTGGAAAATAATAGAAATTTTAGTTTAATTTTTGAAATTTGGTTACAGCTGTTAAGCATTGGGATTTGGATTTTGGGTGTTTAGAAATTTTTAATTGTACTAAATGTATTTTAGTCATTGAAAAATTGATTTGAACACTATATATATATATATATATATAATATGCGCAAAATTATGAACTCGTTAAGCAACGTCTTCTTATAATATTCACTTGTCTAATTAATATTTCCAAACTAATTTATTTCTTGAACTTTTTTTTCCATTTTGAAATTTTATTTCAGGGCCAATTCTACAATTTTAAAAAATTGGCCCAATCGTATCAATTTTGTAGTAACCAATGTACAATTAATTCGTATATAACTTATATAATTTCAGTAAGAGTGATTTCCACCATGCCTTCACAATTCTCAACCTCATAATTTCTAAATTTGAGCTTTCCCAAGTTTTTCTCTTTTAAGGGTTTTTATCAAGTAGTAAGTAAAAATCTGCAAGTTGTCTTTTGTAAGTGAATTTTTGGTCCATATATTTGGAATGGTGTAACCTTCACTTTGATCCCACTTTATAACACCCCAAACGCCTATTGGGGTGCATTATTACCTCTACAAAATCTTCAATCTATTTTTTTTCATTAAGATGGACTATAATTACTTTGATACCATGAATAATTATGTCCACAAAGGCTTCCATAACAACCATAATCATTGTATTTATCTATAGCATATCTTGGACACCATATGGGTCTCATTCCTTCATTCAAGTACCCCTAGTACCATAGTTATGCTCTTGTCATGTATGTCTGATGCACACTAACATGTACCCCTAGTACCATAGTTATGCTCTTTTCATGTTTGCCTAATGCACACTAACATGATATACAATAATAACATGATAGTTATAACATAATATTCATGCAAAAAACACATGTGAATTATAACAACATGTATTCATATGATAAACATGGCATCCACACAAAATAGAATGAGATCATTTATCTTTTAGAAATGACACCAACTAATTGTAGATCTCAAACATTCCACCCAACCATAAAGCACATTGCTCCATTACGCTCAACATTATGTCACCCTCGAGTTGGGGATATGACTACACCAAGGAGAAAGGATACATTAAGCTAACTATGGTCCACAAACAACACAAATAAGGTCATATGCTAGGGTTCTAAACTCCAATAGTCTTTAGCTTACAATCTCTTATCCCCCATCATCTTACAAAACCGAAGGTACTACACCCCCTTCTTTGCACCTATAGTGCCTTAGATTGTGCGACTATCCTTCTATGGCTTTAGCACAAGCCTGGGGAGTATTATACTCCTTTCTCTCTAAGATTTCCAAAAACCCTTAAGAGTTTTTGGGCATCGTCCAAGCCTCATGCTAAGAGACCTAACCCTACACTTCTCCCTATAGAACTCCATCCTTCCTTGAGGAAACCTATGGAGAAGCGTATGCACTTCCAAATTTACCTAAGGTCCATCTTGGAAATAGTAGTTGGGTCACCCCCTCCCATTAAAGGTATAGTAGTTTGAGTGATAAAATGACATAGCAAAATAGAGAATAACACTACTTAAAGCTCCAAATTTGATGTGCATGTGCCAAATACAATAAGCGAGACCTTTAGAATTGTCCTTAAGGGCTTAAGATAACTCATGCATAAAGGATTTTAGGCATTATTTTAATATTTTTGGCTTATGCCCCTAGGTCGAAGCCCTCTTCACTTGGCCCTCATCCCCTTAGGCCTAAGCCCTCTTTTCTCAACGTTTAGCCCCCTTTCCAAATCATCAATTCCTACCCCTCATTCTCTCTTGTATGACTTTGTCTGTAGTAATAACATATATTTTTTAATATCAATGTCATTACATATTACATAGTTAAGCGCATTGACCTTTTAGCATTAGGTTTACCCGCCTAAAATTACACAGGCACTAGCCTCCAAAACATGTAAACATAGGCACGCAAACCCCAAAACACTTATATACACATAGGTATGTAAGACCAACACATCTTGACTCACTAGCCTAATGAAATATGTACACAAATAACTAGAGTATCCTAAAAGTACTACATTAAATAACAATGATAAATCAACCTACATTACCATAAACAAATATCCTCCTAACTAATTCACAACTTAATTATAATACATTTTATTACTTTAAAAACACAAAAACACATTTTAAATTTAAAAAACTTTATACGAACCCAAAAATATTTTTTATAACACACATAAATGCTATTCCATTTATAGAAAAATATCAAACAAAACAAAAGAGCCATTTTCTTTGGTTTTTTCTTATAGATTTATATTTAGTTCCATAAAAGAAACGCCAACACTTTTTTATCAATAAGATAGGAAAGGTAAGCGATAACTGTAGTAATGAAATCTTTTCGTGGAAAATAGTATCATGGGAGGTGATATCATGAATAATTATTTAATCTAATATGGATATCATTTTAAGTATTGAAAACAGTTTACATGTGGAATTAATACTTAATGATAAAATTACATTTATAGATCTGTCCTGATGATGAGTCTGGGTATAGACTCGAAACATCGACATACATAAAAATGAGCACTGTGGAAAATCCGAACTCCTCTCAGAAACCACGCCACAGTAATCTACATTCTAAAATACATTTATAGATGTCAAAGTATTCAAAAAATGGTTGAATAGCCTATAATAAAATGGATTTTTCGAGATAGGGTTTATAAAGTGTCCAATAAATGTTATAGAGAGTCTTTCTATATATTATATGTTCATCAAAAAATGTCATGTAAACTATTCTCAAAAGAGTCTGCAAAAATATACATATATGATTTCATAAAAACTAAATCAAAATTAGATTGATCTTAGTCTCAAATGTTCATGATATAAGTTTGTTGTCGATCATCTAAAGATTATGTCCTTTGAGCCTGGAGAGGGGCTAACTCCAATCCTAGCTTTGATAACATGTCTACATCCAAGTTTCGATGTGTGTAGATGTGTTCAAATGAGATGTTAGATAATTGATGTTTGAGATGTAAAGCTTGTTGACAATTGGGTTGTAGAAGGAATTTTTGCAATATGAAGGTGTATTTATCCAATTGATAACCAATCGAGTCACCATAGATGAGAAGGTTGTTGATGCTATAGATTTTGGCCAAAGAGAGTAAGTGCTTGAGATAATATAGTTCAACAAAGTTATTTGTGGCTAGATTCACATTTGCAGAAAATCAGATGAAGTAGGATTCAAAAAAATAAAGAGTACCCCTAGCCCCGTAATAGATGGGTGTCCTTGTGCAACCCCATTTAAAAATTCCCAAGGGATGTCCTTTCTTATAGGAGGTTCCTTTTTATTCCTTAGATGGGGCCTGGAGTCTAAGGCCTTAGAGGAATTCAAATAGATAAGCTTTGAGTGGCCACTTTTAAGGAAACTGAAGTTTTGTCTTCAAATATAGCTTGGTTTCTTTCTAGCCAAATACCCCAAGCAATAGTAAAAATAAGCGGAATAAATTGTTTTTTTATCAGAAACCCAATGGCTAATAAATTTTCAATATAGTGACCTTCCCAAACCAGAGACGGCCTTACCACCTCTTGGTTTCATCCTAGATTTGTTATGTGAAAGAGCAGTCCAAAAAGAGATGTTTTACAGATTCTTGCTCTTGAAAAAAGAGAGAGCATCTACCCAAATCATTGAAATATTTTTTTTTTTCAAATTGTCCCAAGTAGGAGCCTTATTTCGAAGAAGGGGCCACATAAAAAGACAAGTTTACACTTGACACTTTAGTTACTAGATTATGTTCCCCCATTAGGGACCTTGTTGGGGATGGAGATCCTGGCTCAGAGTTATATCCAAATTTAAAGGTGTATATGTCTGATTGATTTTTGGACCATTTGGATCATCGAGTTCATTAGTGAGCGTTATGTGGGAAGAAGAGAGAACTTGAAGAAAGAATTTCCACACATTTGTGAAGACGGATAGTAGCTCTAAATCTTATCCAAGTGGATGTTGGTGGCCACCCACTTATTCCACTTGGACCCCCAACATTGTTTCCTTCCAATTTCCTTAATTCTAGCACAATTTTTTGAGTCATAAACTTCCAGAGCCGTTTTGAGGTCCTAAAAGATGTTTTCTAGGAAAACATCAAGTGGAAAAGTGTCATAAATTCTTTCACATGTTTTTTTCCTCCTCGTGGAGATCGTCAAAATTAGGTATAATGATAGCCAACCGAAGATCATATTCCAAAGTTACGACCCCAAGAAGTTGGTGGTCCAACTTACCCCAATGGGGCCCAAAACCATTGATGCTTTATCTCCTAGGGTTAGGGTTTCACATTTCTTCTTTATGATAAACAGGCCTTTGAGCCTCATTATAACATAGTTCAAAAGGCATGTAGTTGTTGCATCTCTTCTCAGAGATAAGTTACCATTACCCAAGCTAGTTTTGTTCCATTTTGCATGTAAACTATTTTCAGTAGTTGTTATTAATTAAATTGAAGTTTTGTTCTTTCGTTGTATCTTTGTGTTCCATTTAAATTTTTATTTAATTTCATTCCTTCATAAATCTAAAGCAATGGTATCAAAGCGCTCTGCTCTTTCTCTGTTTTCTTGTGCATGTCCCCAATGAGGTCGGGGAATAAGGAGTTGGGACTTGAACTAGATAAGCCCTTGCAAGATTGTCCCTGCTGATACCAACAACTTCCCATGGTGAAAGAAAGGAAAGATAAGGGAGCAGGAGATCCTATCAAATTGTTGCTCGAAGAAGCCCTTGAATAGTAAAGGAACAAGATGATGGAAAAATTTTCCTAGTTCCTTCAACTTATGCCAATAGGTGATGCATTTTCATCTAGTAGTCACTTTGAAGGTGTTGTCCCCTTCAAGGTACAAGTTAACTTTGATATCCCTATATTCGAAGGTGAAATAGATGCAGACTTTGTAGATAAATGATTAATTCTGTTATAAGTTTATTTTTCGATCCATAGTTTCTCCAATAGGGAAAACATTAATTTTGCATTGCTTAAGGTTGCCCCCCATGTCAAGGACTGGTGGAAAACTTACTGTTAGAAAAGGGTCGAGGAAAGATCTCTATTTACAACTAAACCTTCTCGGAAATATTTTGAGGAATTGACAAGGAACAATATTACCCTGTGGGGAGCTATGAAGACAAGTGCATAAATGATCAACCAAACTACGGCAAAAAATGAACCAAGATGTGCATAAGATCACAAATATTTTTCATACTCTACACCCAAAGTTGGGTATCAAAGACTCTAAGTGAAATTTGGTGCTCAAGTACCATGGTGATCTGCACAAATAAATTTTGAAAGAAATGGTGTTCCTAGACATCTCCTCTCTTGGTTTAGCATAACAATATGTTTCCAAGATTGAACAAAAGTTTAAACAAAATATGTGTAACTTTGGATCTGTGAATCTAAAGTAGGGAAAGAGCACCCCAAAACCACAGAACAAACAACAGAACCAAGATGGAATGACCCAAGAAAACCCATCGAAGGCACAAGTAAAGAATGGCATGGCACCATGAAGATGAAGAAGGACTCAAGAAAGTAGTGTGATTTCCACAAGAGCTCCACCTACAACATGAAAAGCCACGAGTTAAAAGTTCATGTAATAAAGTTAATAAAGTAAAAATAAGACTAAGGTCATGGGACACATATTCCAAGCTGAATGTTGGGAAAAACGTAGTGATGACATATCATTTGTGATTAATTAATGGCTATGTAAATCGACAAAGGCATGGGCAAAGGAAAAGTGGAAATAGTTGCCATTTTATTTATGCAATAAAGGAAACTAGGAGAAAAGGGAGATGAAAGGTCATAGATTTGCATGAGATGGAAATTGAAGGAAAAATAGAGGAAAATGAAGAAAATATAGGTCTCAAAGATAAAAAGGCTTCTGAGGATCAGTTCACAATATTTTGACAGTTTTAGCTTGGAGCTCTCTTCTATTCTCATTGTCATACTCTTGTATACTTAGAGCATTCTTGGAGCATACTTGGAGCACTCTAGCATACATTGGATTTGGAGAAAGAAGGCAAGGAAAAGCAAGAAAACACAAGGGGACAATGGGATTAGTAGCTAAAATGGAATTTCCTTGCAGACAATAGGTTGCATTTATGATTTCCTTATTTATTTATGGATGCATGGTATATTCATGTGATTATTTGGTTATGATTTATTATTGGCATGGAGGATTTACTGGATTGACAATGGTTTTAGTCTTGCCTTTTCATTTCATGGATAACCATGGTGTTTTGGATTTTCCCATTTGATTGTTTCTTGGTTAGTTCTCATAATTTCTCATGCCTGTGGGTTGGAACAAATGCTTTGGAAGCCCTGGAACAACTTGGGTTGGGTTACTAGTCCTGGAGGATAGGTTGGACAAAAACTCTAGAGCCCTTCGTAGGTTTAGTTACTAGTCCTAGAGATGGGTTGGGCAAATGCTCTAGAGCCCTGGAAGGCTATGGGTTGAGTTTTTGGGTCCTCGATCCCTCAACAACTAAGTAGAGACTAATATGGTTGGTATTAGTGATGTCCAACCATGAGGCGGAATCACTAGTTGAGGGTTGAGTTGGTTTTCTTTCTATAAGCCTTGGTTTGGTTTTGCTTGGCTTATTCCATGAGACCCCACATTCATGCTTGTAATATGGCATGGGGGTGATTGGTAAAAGAGAGAATTGGTTTAGCCCAATATATGGTTGGGTGGTACCTGGAAGTCCCTGACTTGGTTGGCTTTTGTATATGTTACTAAGATATATTTTCCTATTGTAATTTATGAGTACTCATACTTGTGATTATGTGGATATGATGGTTGTTATATCATGGTTTATATGTTGTTCATTTTCTAGTTATGTGTTGGTTATATGATGTATATTGTCTATGGCTCTTGATATATTTTGATTAATTGATGAATGGTTAATGAATACATGGGATAGCAGATGTTATAGAAACTATTATGAGAGGGCATTAGACCTTCTTGATGATTCTCTGGTGATATTATTGAATTAGTTAATGGATATGTATTTAAAACCTACTGGTACAATGTACACAAAGTGTTTGTATAAATGAGTATTTGGGACCTCTAACTTCTCGAGGTCATAACTTTCATATAAGATCTCCGTTTGATTATCATAATACCTTGTTTCGAAGATCTTGATGAGGATTGTGAGAAAGAAGTTTGTGAAATGGATTTTGGAACTTTTCTAGTCTCTCCATTTTCCTTGAAAATGCCATTTACGCCCTCAAAATGGCCTCAGGAGTTTAGAACCCAAAAAACTACCAAAAATAAAAAGTTGTGTTAAATTTAAGGAAACGAAACTGAAATAAATAGTGTTAGGCCAAATTAGGTTGATAATAGTGTGATCATGTGTCATTGTCTATTTGCAGTAATTTTTGGACATGTTGACCCCATTTTCCATAAGTGCATCTTGGAAATCGAATCTCACACAGTAACTCTCATCTCATGTTTACCCCTTGTGGTGTAGGTAAATTCTCAGTGCGGACACAAACAATTCCTCTAGCCCGAGAGAGCAGGTCTAGCTACAAAAAAACAATCTATGGAAAATATCCTTAAGCTAGAATCAATTAAGAGGGCCTACCTCTTAGAATGCTATTCCACTTAGTGATGATCCCGCTTCCTCACTTTGACTATCTTTTGTTTCCTTCCTTCGAATACCTTAAACAAGCAAACAACAACAACAACAAATGCGACAACATACAATATTGTATTCGGGCTACTTAATAGGTCAAGGAAAATTAAGCCATAAATATGTAAAATGACACTTCATGTAGGAAATCAATTGATAATTGCATTAATATAAATCAGAAAGAGATTACAACCGGTGCCTTGATGTTGTTGCTCTCCTCCAACGTATCTAGGTTCCCACACTTCTGCTAGCACTTCATGATAGCCCTAATAAATGGAAGTTTTAAGGCTTCTTTCCCTCTAGTCTCAAACCAAACCAAAATCACACTATTCTCCCTCAAACATACACTAGAAATATATAAGCTATAAATGACTTGTTGGTTATTCACACTTACTCTAAAACTCCAACTAGCTTTTGATTGGGAAAAAGAGAGGTTTTTATAGCTTGGATGGATGGGAGATGATTCCTCTCATCATGGGAGAAGTTCTTATCTCTTGAGGTTGTTCCATCCTAATAGGGGAAAGAAGCCCAAACTGATTTCCTCGACTCTATCCGGCCCAACCATCTACCACTTCCATTGCGAAGCTTCTATACATGGAAGCTTTGGCTCCTTATTTAAAAAACCTTCCAAAAGAGGATCGGCGTGACTGGAAAAGGGATCAGTCAATCTGATGACACGCGCAGAAAACTGGTCAGTAGCGCCAGTCTTGTAAACTAGGATAGAAGGAAGATTCTTGGGAAATGATGCAAAGGGGAATTATTTTGCTCATGAAGAGGGACATACTGGGAGTTTCTTCATGATGGGAAAGCATGCCAGGTACACTATAGAGGTCCTCCAAGATCGTAAACGGGGAGTACAGGGACAGTGAAAAAATGTTGTGTAACAGAAGCCCCCTAAAGCATGAAGTTCGAACTAGAGTGAGGGGTGAAATGCTTTACAAGTGGAAGCGGGGAACTAGAGTCTATCAACAGAAAACCTGCAAGAAAGCATAGATACATATACATCATTGAAAACTCTGAATAATGATACATGAATTATGGTATGTACACAGCCATCCTGAGAATAATCATGTGAATGGATCCAAGGCAAGGGTACAACCATCCAGTAGAAAGGATCATAATGAAACCAAGGTATGGTCTCCGCCATCCAATAATGAGAAGGATCACATATAACAACTTATGGTATGGTCGCAACCATCCATCTGAAAGAGACATGTATATCAACATGACCATGTCACATCACCTCGCAACCTGGACTTGTGTAATCTTAGGACAAGGTCTTGCGCTCCAAACGACCTGATCAAAGTACAAATCCTAACATGTGAATGAATGTGTTGAAGTTGAACACGCTAGGAAGTCGCTTGAATACCGGACAATGATGTGAATTGTTAACAAGCATGAGAGAAACCACCAATAATGATAATGACTTCAAGGTACTGGCAGCATAGTTCATGGAATGTGAATAAAGGAACTGATGTCGAACACCTGTGAAATCACCCAATTGAAAGCCAATGATGTGAACTTGTCATTGAGTGTGAAGAACTAAGGGCATGCAAGCTCTAAGGTGCTAAAAGGGATTCTCTCGGTCAACTTCCTGGATGATGAGTTGAAGTCAACAAGAAGTGACCGTGTCGAAGGAGGGCCATGATGTATCTCACATCATCGACATAAGACAAATGGATGCAAATGATTTTAGATGATACAGAGAATTGGGAGTAAGTGTAACTGTAGAGGGACTAACTCTTGGACATAACGACGACACGATTCCAAATTTTGGTAGCTATTGGGTCCATACGATCGGTGGTCATGATGACGTGGCTAAGATCAAATGGAGGGAAAAAATGAGTGGCCCAACCCAGGAAGGTCAAATGAAAAGGAGGATATCCAAACCCAACATGAAGCAAAAAGTGTCATGTTCAAGAGTGAGCTGATGACACGACTGATAGAATTTCCAAATTTTCCCCCACCATTTCTGGTAGCTACCCCAATTACTTTTTAATCGCAAGCTTGATGGGGATAGCATATGCTTGCACTGTAAGTTCATCCTTTGTATGAATCTGACCTAGTAAGTTTAATGAGCCCCGGGAAGGAGAAGCTCACATTCTTCATGGTGATGAATCCAATGTCATTTAAAGTTTCAACGAGTCCAACAAAGGGGTAACTTGGTATCTTTCTCATCTTTAGAGAGTTTGAAAAAGACATGGAAAAGAAAACTCCACATGGGCCCTTTTCGTACATTTGTTTCTCTCGAGCCTAAAAAGGTAGAAAATGATACTTGAGAGAACCGCTTGACCATTTCAGTCAAGGAGTACCTTTTTCATAAATAGTGCACCTCAGCCTGAAAAAGGGGTAAACATGTACAGGGTGAATGACGTTTCGCAGCCTTTAACGAGTTCAAAATGACAAGAGCTC
>APFE030370744.1:3675-15518 GCA_000404065.3 Pinus taeda
GTTTGGGAGCGAATCCTAGAGGAGTTTGACAACCAATGTCACTAACATCAAGGTACATAGAGGGATTGGTGCTCTTGATTAAATACGAGTTCCATACCCTAATACATGACAAAATTCAATGGAAACATTGCAATCCTCCAATCCTTTCTTCAACATTAGTACCCTTACTTACCAATTTTGATAATCTTTGGATCACTAGAGGTACCAATGTTTACCTCGACGAATTCGCCTGGATCCATTTTATTTTTCTCTTTCATCTTTGTTGCATCATGCCGATCAAAGTGTTGTTCTAAAGAAACCACATTCCTAGGAGTAGGATTTATAATATCTTCATGATCATAAGATTCACCCTCCTTAGAGTCTATCCAAAAATTTTCAAACTCATCCAAATTATCAAGAAAACGAATCACTTGTTTCTCGTCATCAAAAACTTGCCAATGCTCTGAGTTATCTGGAACAAAAGACCTAAATATAACTTCCATTTTTATCTTATCCTTAATCAACCCCTCAGATAACTGCAAAGTAGAAGCAGCTACGACAAGCTCATCTACCAAACTATTCTACTCTCTTGGGATAGCCTCAAGTTCAAGGGCATCAAAGTAATGCCAAAGTATCCCATACAGCATTTCGATAATTCCTTAACCTTTGATTCTTACATTTAAATTTATTTTTAATTTGCAAGATAATTAAGTCAGAATCCCCCTTGATGCTAAGCAACTTAACTCTTAAAGCCTTTGCCAACTCAAGACACAACAACAAAGCTTCATATTCAGCAACGTTGTTGGTTGCTTCAAATTCCAATCGATAGGCAAACTTGAAAATATGACCAAGGGGTGATTTTAATACTATGCCTGTACCTTTACCATGCCTAGACGATGCACCATCAAAATACATGGACCAAACTTTATCCTTGAGATCCCTAATCTTTTTATCAACCTTATCATCGGGAAGAACTATGGAATTAGATATAATAGCATAATTCCCAATGTCAGATTGTTCTTTAATTATCTCATTATGAGGTCTCTTAGGATCTTCAACATGGAATCTTCTCTCAGGCTTTCTACTAAGTCTTACAAACACATCACCTCTAGGAGAAGGAATCGTAGCATATGACCAATTCATTTAAATACTCCTCACGAGAACTTCTAGCTTCAGAAAATCGATTTCTTGACCTCTCTTGGTGTGTTTTCTAAATGACCCTCAAGCCCCTTCTTATATCTTTATGTTGAACAACCAACAGCCTAGATTAACTCCTAATCAAATGCTCAGATCATTTTGACTTGATCTCCGTATTTTTCTAGAACTTACAACTACAATTAAATTAATACCCATTAATATTTTAATTTTTCTAAGTTTAGACTTAGGAGCTCTATTAAAAATTTTAATTATTTTAATAAAATCATCCCTGGGTGGAATTTCCCAAAACGATTTCTGAGTTCTTTGGAATGCATGTGCTCAAGCCTCCAGCAAAATTTGAGGCCTAGAGCACATTTGATGCTACCCCAAATCAACAGAAATCAAATGGATAGAGACTCAAATGACTCTAATTTATAGATAAATCCTCCAAGTGAAAAAATAACAGCTATTTTGCTTGATCTTTGTCAAAATAATCTCGGTCGTTGAATAATACTTAATCGTCTTTTAATCTTAGCCGTTGAATTTTTATTTTTGAGGAATTTTCAAATTTATCATTTAATTCCATTTTTATTAGCTCAAAATTAATTATTTTTAGCTAATTTCCTCGAAAATTTGACTTTGAAAAAACCACCAAGGTCCAAGGGTCCATTTTTTCTTGAAATATCCAATACTTTCTTGCTAGAGGACCTCCAAAAATTAATTTTTTTAAAACCCACGAATTTTCCACTTGGAGAATTTAATTTTCCTAAGACATTTTAATTTGACTCTAATTAATTAATTTTTTGACTTAAGATTTAATTATTTTTGCCACAAAAATTAATTAATTGATAATTGAGGGGATTTAATGTTTTTTCCACCCTCTAATATTTTAACCATGGTGTCTAAGTATGAGAGACCATGCATTAAAATGTTTTTTTACATAAAAAATTTTACAATTCAACCCTCAAAGGGGGAATACCAATTCGGCTTAGACCCTTAAATTACATGCTTAATCTACGACACAACATGATCTAGTAGACCAAGTGATTTGGAATAAAATAATTTGGCCAACTAGCTTAAATTATTTCCAAATCACGTTTACATAAGGCTCGATTAGAACGCTCGAACTCACCTAAGACTTTGACGAAGAATTCCACCTTAGCTTTGGAGTGAGGTTGGAGGGAAAAACTTTGTCAATCATCCGTGTTTAAAAACACAAATGAGTCAGTGAGACGAAAAACCTCCTAAGATGAAACTTTTGCCAAAACAATAGGTTTACCTAGGTTCCTACATATATTCATGGTCTTACTAGCATCATTTACATTACATAACTTGTAGAATGAGTTCGCAATGACACATAAACTATTGATAGATGATCCGATCCTGTTGAAAAAGTTGGTACTTTTGCTTCCTTGGAATTTTTACAAAAACTGTGCAACAGGACCAAGAAGTTGAGAGATTGACCAAGCAACTAGCCATTGTAACCAATTCATTCTTTTAAGAAACCAAATCAAGCCTCCTTAGCAATTTGCACCATCCTTTTGTGGACAAATCGATTTGAAGATGGGTTAGCAAGCTAGACATTGGGAAGAAGAGGTTACCATTTTGACTTTTGACTGCTATGAGACATTTTCAAAGGGATTTCATAATTCGACCCCCCCCTTGCTAAGTCTCGACTTGTGAAAGACTTCTAATATTTTGTTGAGAAGAGTCCTACTAATCATTAAGTAGTCGTTATAATTTTTTTCTATAAAAGGTTGGGCTCTCATCCATTGTAATTGTTGTTCTTCATTTGAAACAAGTGCCATCACAAAATAAAGAGCTCATTTTCATTGCAAACCCTTGTATAATTTCTTGTTCATTGGTGGAGCGGTTTTCTTTTATATTTCTTTTTCTCGCTATATGTATTGAGCATTATAATTTTAATTCTAATTCTTATTGTTGATGTGTAAAATTATCCTAAGACTAACGTCCCTTCCATTGGGGGACAACATAGTTACATGGAAGAGAACAATTAGGGGGAGAACCCCACTTGTTTTCTTTGTTTTGCAGGTAGAATCTATCTAAGATCTTGGACTACTTCAAGAGAAAGCTTCATTTTTCTTGTAATTTCGCATTTTACTGCACACAGAGGACGAAAGTTCGAGACACCACCAAGTGAAGAGGTGGCTACTAAGGGGAGTCGAAAATATTCAACAAGATTAATCAAAAGTGGTGGTGATTTCTAAAAGGACTAAACTTACTCCTTTAACTAAAGCCATCTATAGCAACTTAAGAGGAAAACAACATCACACTCCAACAAGAGATGAGACTCCAAGGGCACAAGGATTATTACAACAACCACAAAATACCAAAATATTTCAGTTCATTTTATTTTCTGCAATTAGTTTAGGAAAAATTACTTGCTGGTTTTTATTTCTATATTTATTTAGCAAGTTGAAATCTTGAGAAACAAAGTCAAGATTGTTAGATCTAGCCAAGATTTGATACAAGTTCATATTAATTTATATTTTACACTTGTATCTAGTAATCTATGTTGCAGATATAGGTTTACAAGGTTGTTCTATATTGTATCTACAATTTACAGCAACTTATAGCAAGGCCTACAAGCATCCAAAATTCTGCGACTACAGTGACAAATCTTACAGCTAGTCAGCAAGTACAAAATAAACACCTCGCCCCATTTGATTTCACATAAGGCACTAGTCTTGTACCGGAGTGGTTGGGGATTATTTAGGGACTTAGGCTGAGGTGACAGTGGTTCCCTGCCCTGTGTGTGTTCATCCAACTGGTTGTCAATACCTTAGCAATACTGTCAATTTGATCAGTAATAGGCCAACTATTGGACACAAATTATGAAATGCCATTTGAAATTAAATCTGAATACATAAAATTCACAGAGATGCCAGAACAATTTCACATATGATTTTTATGTGATGAATATATTCATTATTGTTACAACAGAAAAATTTTGGACAAATAGGTACTTTTAAGAAACTACCTCTTCAACAATGCCACCTTGTTTTACGTACATATTTTATAATGCACATACATTCAAATACTTTCCAGCAATAGAACATTGTTAGTTAGAGAAATGTTGATGATTGTTATTGGATTGATTTCGAATATCATTTATACCTCTGAATCTGAAATTCCAAAA
Organism: Pinus taeda; assembly: GCA_000404065.3. NCBI lineage: Eukaryota > Viridiplantae > Streptophyta > Pinopsida > Pinales > Pinaceae > Pinus > Pinus taeda. The sequence continues at coordinate 7,952 of APFE030370744.1, forward strand.
CTAGTATTCCTGAAGCAATCGACATCAGGTCTTTTTGCTCCCTGGAAATGACCAATATCCCATTCATAACCTGTTCAGATCAAAACATTCAGTTCTAATTTCCACAGACAACTTCATCAGAATTTCAAACAAATTCAAGGATCCCCAAAAACTATAACTTACTGTAAAATGATCGACAGAAAATCAAGATGAATGTCAGAAAAATAACGTTGGCAAAAAGAACATTTGCCAAGAAGAAAGTAATGAATGTCAGATCAAGAAGACATGGATAGTCACAGAAAAGATTCAAAATGCCAAAAACAGAACACGATAGAAATCTAAAACTGGAAAATCTCAAAAGAAAATTAGCAGGTGGAATAAAATATAAAATTAAAAACATTAAGATTTGTCCTTTCCACAGAGTAAATAAGATCCTAGAGCTTTCACACTCATCCCTGCAAACAGGCGAAGGGTACTCAGTGTATGTACTATGTATTCATAAAGTTGGAATTTAAATACTAAGAAAGCATTATGGGGTTATTCCAGTAAGGCTGAGGATCCATTGCTTGCTACAAAGTACTTAATAATTCTAAAAACAACGTGCCACATAAGGATAAACAACAGTATTGCATGTTTTTGAGCAATCAAGGTGTCTATTAAATTAAGAAGACTGCAATTGAAAAATCAGTTATAAGTCATAAGCATGATGTCAAATGAAGATACATTATTCAATGACTCACCCTGGCATTTAAAAAGAAGATGTTCCAAATAGAAGGCAGGAGCAGGAGAAAAGAAACCAAAACCTTCATTTAAGATGACCAGCTATGGTAATAACATTACCATTCCTTACATCCAGCAGAAGCACATTCCTCCCCTGATCCTTACTGGTAATCTCTGTATTTGTAATTCTGTCAAATTCAATTTCCAAACTGTTTGTAGCATTTAATCGTCGCTTCCATTCACTGGAACTAAGAGGCATGGCTCTCATTGATGGATCCAATAATGGAAGATGGGATACACCACCCTCCACCTGTGTATTCTAGAAATAAATTAACCTTATAATACATTGAAAGCAAAGCGCATTGAAAAAAATATACAAGTAGAACTGAAAAGTTAGATGACCTACAGCCACTGCTACTAATTCAAAATGAATTTCCACAATCATGCATGTACAAGTAAGTTTTCTGAAAACCATCATTATCTGGAAACCACATTAGGACATCCAAAGACAATATGCCCAAAAATGATTTAGAAGGACATGGTTGCAAAAGAAATTTATGATCATATCAAAGAAGAGCCAAGGCATTAAGACCAGGAAAATATGCTCATCTTTCCAACTATAAAGCTCATATAAAACAACAACAACAACAACAAAAACAGAAATAATACAAGTATAGCTTGCCTGCAATAGTGAAAATTTATGTCGTAATTTCAACCTTGGAAATGCATGGCCAGAAGAAGGTGATATCTGCACAACTATGTCTTCAAATCGAGCATCTTCTTTCACCCAGTTAGCATAGGAAAGAGCATCCAGAGAAGGACCACTATACTGCATATGAAAAAGGCATGTTCAAGACCACTGTAACGCACATAATATAAGCATGTTCATGAAAGAAATACCAAATAAACAAAAGCCCAGTCAAAACAGTGTCATTTCGAATCATGATACCTTATGACTTAGCCCTAGCCAATAAGAAGCTTATCAGTCTCATTCATTTTGTATTAGTTACAATATAGTCCTGAATCCTGATCCATGTACCATCACCCCATCTGTCATGTCGCCAACAAATAATTTTGCTAAGTAAAATCTTCATTTTTGCAATTTTGGCGTTGGGAAATATTTTGGCATATAAAACTTAGGAAAAGTGGGTTATGGAGGCCCCACTTAATTTTGGAGGAAAAAGGAGGCTACAAACATAGGAGAAAAGATAAATTAATTTGATAGTGGGATGTGGAGGCCACCCAAAAAGGGGAAATCAAACCCCTTGGGAAAAATTGAACTAGGGAGAAAGTGAGAAAAGGGGAGGTCGAATTGGTGGAGCCCACAAGGAGAGAAGGGAGCAGCAACTACAAAAGGAAGAGAAGGTTCTAATTTTGGCATCTTTGACAGTTTGATTTCAAAACTTGAGTTTGCTTGAGCTGCTTAGCTAAGTCAACCAGTGTTGTTTAGTACGAGGAGTTTCCAAGAGGGAATTCCACCTCTTCTACAATAAACTTCGAGTGTCACATTAAGAGAAAATTTGGGAGCTGATTCCGGGCGACTTGGGGAGTCACTTAACAGTGTTTCTCCAGCAGGTGCATACTCTCTCAAGGACGCAGAAGGAAATTCGTGGTGTTGAGGAAGGCCAACAAACAAAGATATTTTACATGGAGATTTTGTAGAGATTTTCCGTTGAGGCGGATGAGTTTTCTCTTGGAGGTTTGCAGGGCTGAAAGTATTGCTATTTGGAGGGCCGAACTTGTCTATTCCAGGGCATGCACCGGGGTTTGTTGGGCAGCTATTGCGCAGTCATTTTAACAAGGAGATTTGGGAGTTTGGGGCCAAGGAGAAATAAGGAGATTCGAATGAGTAATTTGCAGGGACTGGAGATGATTTTTTCAGGGTTTGGGCATTTCACAGAAGAATTTCCTCTTACAAGGAGTTTTTCCTGTCGGTTAGAGCCACACGCATTTCTTGGGGTCACTGTGCTAAAAAATTGGAAAGGTAGAAAGATTTTCTTATACTTGATAATTACTTGTGATGTTCTTGACTTTTTTAGGTTTTCATTATATCTTCTTTCTTTTAGTTCATCAAGCAATTACCAAAGAAAAAGCACATAAAACAATGGACACCAGATATAGGCATTATGCCAAGGCAAAACCCCCTTCGAGGGAAAACCCAATCAAAATTCTCTTTCTTTCAATAGTATTCTTTGAGACTCTTCACCCTAGACAAAGACCAAACCTTCCCTCCACGCCAAGTCAGCTTCCCAGATCTTCGACCTCTCTTCCAACAACTTTGACTATGTAGCAGCTTCCGGCATCAGGGAAACTTGGAAGATTTCGATCTCCCAAAATAGGGCACGACACAAAGAGAGAGAGGTGTTGATTCCTGGAAGCATTGGATGTGCTCTAAGTGTCAAATTTTGCAAGGAGGCTTAGATATATGTATTCCACAATACCCAGAAATCATTTTGGGAAATTCCACCCAGAGATAGTTTTATTAAAATAATTAATTATTTTTAATGGGTACCTAAGTCTAAACTTAGGAAATTAAAATAATTAATGGGTATAATCTCAATTGTGGGTGTAACTTCTAGAAGAAGACGAAGATTGAGTCCAAATGATCTGAGCCATTAATTAGAATCTAATATGGGTTGTTGGTTCTCAACTGGAAGATTATAAGGACATCGAGGGGCATTTGAAAAAGACACCAGAGACAGATACTCAGTTATCCGCTTAAGATCAATTTTCTCATTGGTCGAAGTTCGGCAAGAGAAAATCAAATCAAAGGGAGAGTTGCAAGTGAGAAGGAGAGAGAAGGTATCGCGTCAGTCGGGAGGTCAAGAGCAGAAGACGAAGAGCAGAGGGAGAACTAGGCAGAGGTTGTGACGCAGACGAGAGGTAGTGTGACACTAGGATTACGCAGTTCTCATGCAAGAGTTGACGCAATTAGATGCGACGGGGGCAGCAAGTCCTCTCTTGGATCAGAAACTCGTTGAGAAGTATCTGTAAAAGTTCTCACAGAAAATCCTCTTCTATTCTGTTGGTTGTATCTTGTACATGAGATTTTTGCTGAAGAATAATAAAGAAACCCTCATCTGCTGCAACGGTTTTCCCACATTTGGTTTTTATGGGGACAATTGTCCAAAAATAACTGTCATCATGGTTATAAGTGTGCTAGTATTTTTCTTTGCATTCACTTTCTGCAATATTTTAATTGTGAAGGTTGCAGTAGAATTTATTTCGATATTTGTTGTAGAAACACTATGAATAACTTATTTATCAGTTAATAAATAGAAGAAATAGTATTAATCATTGCAGTTGGATTTCTATTGAAAAATTTTCACATGGTATTAGAGCAAGGTTAAGCAGGAGTGCAGATCGGAAGAGTCGGTGTTAAAGAGGAGGGAATTTGAAATTACTGCATGGGCAAAAAGTCGAATCCCCAAAAAAATTGCGCAGTCCAGACTAGGAGGGCAAAATTCTCATGAGAAAATCTCTGAGAGAGTCAACAGAGAGGAAGATTTCCTGATTCAGGTGGATATTGGTGGCCACCTGCCAAGTCCACCTAGACCCCCACCATTGTCTTTCTCAGCATTTTCAGTTTCCTTAATTGTAGCACAACTTACTATTTTTAACAGTTTTTCGGGTCTTGAACTTCCGGAGCCGTTTTGAGGCCCTAAACGACGTTTTTTGGGGAATCAGGGGGCAACATGGGTCCATGAAATGGACCGATGTTGCTCATTCCAACAATGATAGTGCTCGAATAGATCTTTCTAATGAGCTATTGTACGCGTCAAACGGAGATCATATGCTAAAGTTACGACCCCGGGAAGTTGATGTACCAACTTACCCCCAAACGGGGCCCACAGTTTGGCGTTTCATCTCCTAGGGTTAGGTTTTGGAATGTTAAGGGGTTTTCATTGTTTCTCAACAATAAATAGGCCTTCGAGCCTCATTGTAACACAGTTCAGAGGCATGTAGCCATCACATCTCTTCTCAGAGATAAGCTACCATCGCGCTAGCTAGTTTATTTCCATTTCTGATTGTAAGCATGTTTCAGTATTTTCCATTAATGAAATGAAGTATTATTTCCGCTGCATCTTTGTGTATATGGTTATCTCTGTAATTTGTTGTGTTCCTGTTTAAATCCGGATCACAATTGATCTTCATAAGCTTTCTTATGAATGAGGCCTCTATTTCCTTTATTTTCCATTATTTTCTTTCATTTTCCTCTTCACATGTAACATGTGACCTTTCACCTTTCTTTTATCTTAATTTCCATTATTTTCATAAACAAATGTGCCAAAATGCCATTTTGCCTTTCCAAAGCCTTTGCCATTGCCTTTTCCAATTTCCTTAGCTATAATAGCCGAAACTAACACCCACTAGGATATTTTTCCCCACTATTTAGCTTGGAATATGTGTCCCATGACCATGGTCTTACATTTTTTACATGGATTTTTAACTCCAAACAAACTCGTGAGCTGCCAAAACCCAGGCTTTAAGTTTCTCACACAAAGGGCTGCCAAGGTTTCTAGCTTTTTCTAGGAGTCAGAGGCTTCAACAACCCATATCTAGCAGCTTGGCATCCATCATTGTTGGCCTCAATTGTTAGACCCAAAGTTGTAGTGAGAGAGACTTCAATTTTTGTTGAATGATTTGTTTGTGGATGAGCACTCCCAGATTTAGAGTTGCTCGAGGAACTATATTGATGGTTCCAAAGTTGATTTTTTTATTGGTCTAAAAACTGCTATGAAGGTTTGAGACGTGGGTATCATTTGTGGTTTTCTCTTAAAAACCACCATCTTCAGTTTTTGGTTATCCTTGAAAACCATTTCTAAGAGACATTCATCTCTTGGCCGGGATGCATTTTTTTCATTTTGAACTCTCATTCTTGGACTTTAATATATCCCTTCAGATTAAGGGAAAAATGTTAGAAACCTGATCTTCAAGTTATGATTTGGGTTATGGTGTATTGGAGTGATTATTTATTAAAGTTCAAGAAAACGTCGACATTGAATCCAACGGTTTCTTGTTGTACTTATACTTGTAAAATTTACATTATTCAATAAATTGAGTTGAATTATTTTTCCAATTTATGATTCCAATAGGTAATTACTCCATATATCGACCCCATGAAAAAAACCCACAAGGTTACTCCATATGTCCACGCAGAGATCATTGTCACTTAATAGTAAATGTGCAATGTCCATTATTTAAATTTAAGTGTTTGGGATTTTTATTTTTATTTTTTAAATGTTTAATGCAAATTGGAAGTTTATATACTTATTTCTAGTTTAAATGTCAATTATTAATTTATTAGTGTTTTATTTTATTTTTTATCTTTTATTTAGACTCATTTCATACCACATATTGGATTTGGGTGACAATAATTGTGAATTTATGTTCAAGTACCTTAATGTCACAATAATGTTTGGAAGTACTGAGGGTATAATGAAGACATGTTAGTACAACCCACTTATTATATTGATGTACCCATGTAGTGCCCATATTGTTACTATTGTGCCCCATAGAAGCCTACTATTGTTATTATTGTGCCCTTACATTATTATTATTATTATGTCGGCTCTGATTATGTTATGACCCGTTAGACTCCTATATATAGAAAGGAGGTCTTTTCATTTGTATCATCCAATAATTATTCATTTATGTAATGTAAAGGAGGTTTCCCCCTCGAAGAGGCTGAATTCTAAGGCGTTTATCTATCTTTTCTATCTTTTCTTGAGCTGGTTTCATAACATTTGGTATTAGAGCTTTGGATTCTAGGGTTTCGCTGCTCCAAATAGGTCATCATGGAATTTTCACTATAAATTTTGCTTTGCGACATTTCAGAAGCTAAAAAAAAAACCATTTGAGAAGAAATCGCATTGAACCTTAGGTACAAATTTCAGAGCTTTTTGCGCTATATTTACGGAGATATGATCTGAGGAAGTTGGTCTTTCTGTAGACTCCTGAACTACATTCCAAACACGTGACCTGGGGAAAATCGTCATAACTTTCTATTTGAGCATGATATTGGAATTTCGTAAGAAAGTACAGAAAGAGGACGGACAATAGTTTCTTGTGTATATTTTTTAGAGCCAAAGGTCGAAAGAGTGACACGTGGCACATCATACAAGTTTGCTCTACTAAACTAGTCTATAATCAGGTCATTGTGGGAGATTTGGCATAACTCTTCCTTGGAGAATCCAATTTGGATCAGATAGGTGGCATGGGAAAGAGGACACAGAGGGCTACTGCAGGTCACAATTTCAGATCTTAAAGATCCGAAAGTACAAAGTTACAGTCATTTCAAGATCAAGCTCCTAAAATCAAGAAAAAGCAAGATGAGGAAGTTTGATGGCAAGGATTTGGTAAATTGGATACTTCAGATGGAGCAATATTTTGATCTACATGGTATACCACTGTTACAAAAGGTATGTATTTCATCTTCATATTGAGAAGCAGATCAATTTTATGGTATGAAGGGCTTTGTTCTCGTAAATAACTTGTTACGTGGTCAATTTTCATGGAGGAAATGATAGCACATTATGAGAATACAAAGAGCAACACCACAACAATGGGAAAGAGTAAAAGGGCTTTGTGACATGGTGGAAAGAAAAACTATGGAAACCAGGAAGCATACCCCTCACAGCTATAAAGATGGAAGTGTTGTTTCTCCTAGCCTTCCACAACCTACAAGGGTTACACCACAAGAATTAAAAGAAAAAAGAGAAAAAGGGCTTTGTTACAATTGTGATAGCAAATGCACTAAAGGTCATAAGTGTGCTGAGAAGAAATTATTTTACATAGAATATGAAGAGGAAGGAAGAAAAGGATCCAAGAAACATCAAAAGAAGAGGATAATACGCCAGGACCCACC
>APFE030370745.1:2550-27167 GCA_000404065.3 Pinus taeda
ACAGGTGCTTTTGAAGCTGGGCAGACGAAGAAGAAGCGGCAAAGATCTATCAGGAAGGAGAGGAATCAAGTAAGGAACCAAGTGCAAGGCTAAGGTTGGTGTCCTTTGTTCCACTCTTATCTATTTTCATAGAGGAAAACGAAAGTAGTCTTTACTTCTTTGTTTCTAAGATAGCTACTAGTCTTAGTGGGAATAGTAGCTCCGAGTGGACACTATTCCCGGTAACAAGTAGTGACATGTTTCACATGGATTTTCCCCACTAGGCCACCTAAAAATGTTGAAACTTACTACCATGTATCTTTTGTTCTATGACATCATGCTAACATCATTTTCCTTAACATTTCCTAAGGGCCCATCACCTATCTTCATGTGTCCTGTCTTGAGGAGAGAGAGACGGATCCTTGGTCTTTTGTTTTAATGTAATTTCCTTTTAAAATCACTTTTCCTCACAACCTTGGTACTTCTAAAGAATTGTAATTGTTAAGGAGCTATGAAACTCTGAGGCTCCGAAAACTCTAGGCAAAATTAGATCACTCCAAGGTTCCGATATTGGGTCCCAATATACCTTCCTTCTCATTGCCTACTCTAATATTCCATTTCGGGTATATCTTTAAATCGACCACTGAGGTCCTTATTTCCAACCTCCAATATCACGATATGCCTTCTACTATAAGGTTCCAATATTGGGTCCAGATGGTTGGCCTTCCCTTTGGCTTTCAGACTTCGACTCTTCCTTTTTGACTTTCCTTTTGGTTTTCAGATTTCAACTCTTCCTTTGGCTAACCAAGATTACACCCATATTATTTTGTACTAGGGATGAAAAGTATGACTATTTGATATAATTACGAGAGGGTATGACAGGTGATAACATCAACTCCAATTGGGGACAATGTATTGCGAGTAATGCATTGAGAAACTATAGATTAGTGCCTTCTCTCTAGTGGGAATGGAGTCATTTTATTCAAGTACGTAAAAAGTAAAAAAATAAGAAGTAAGAAATTAAAGCATTAATAGTATGTACAATGGCTCATTGGTATATATTGTGGGTGAAAATGGACCTCCTTAATGCAGAAAATAGAGTTTGAGAAACTACCCATTCACAGGCAATTCAAGCACCTCACCATCCAAAATTTCTAGTAAGAAGGTGATGTTTCCTTTTTCTTCAGATATCTTGAAAGGTCCAAACCACAAGGGATCATACTTCCCATGCTTTCCTCTCTCGTAACATCCCATATGAGGACCAAATATCCTGGTTACAAGGATCTATTCCTTTCCCTTTTCTAAAAAAGTGCCTTCATATTTTCCTAATATTTAATCAGATTCTTAGTTACCTCTCCCCTAGTTTCTTGAAGTTCTACCAGTTGATTTATTTTTCTGGTTAGATAATTTGGCTCCTCATCAACATTCTGTATAATTTTAGCCACTGGAATGGCTAGTTGGGTAGGGAAAATTGCAACATTTCCATATACCAACTCAAAAGGAGACTTCCCAATTGACCTCTTGGTAGTAACTTTGTTGGCCCATAGATGAAATTTCAAATGTGAGTCCCAGTTTTTTCGATGTTCTAATATGGTATTTTTCAAAATCCTCACTAGAGTTTTATTTGAAGATTTAGTTAGTTGATTCCACTGTGGGTAGTAGGTGGTGGAGTGCCCCATGGTGATGGTTTACTTAAACACGTGAGCATTTCCAGTGATAATATTCCTTGGACAACCAAACCTGGCAAGGGTATTCCCCTCCATAAACTTAATGACAACTGCATCAGTTGAAGTTCTAGCCGAGATGGCCTCCACCAATTTCGTGAAATAATAAATGGTTGTATGTATCCACTTGAGTTGATTGTTGGATGGTCAATGTATTTCTCTAATGATGTCCAACCCCCATTTCTTAAAGGGATCCTCTACAAAAATAAGGATCAAAGGGATGGGTTCCAACTTCTTCTTCTCTGCAAAAATATGACATTTCTCAGGACCAAACATATGTATGCAAGTCTTCGAATAGTTTGGGCCAAATTTGAGGTTTTCATGGGTTGTAGTTCTCCAACTGTAACGTCCTCCATAAACATAACTATGAAATTCATCAATCTCCTTGTGAATAACCTCTTCTATCAAGAATAATAATAAAATTCCCACTGGGTCCTTCTAATGCAATTTTCCATTTGAGATAACAAACTTCTGAGCTTGTAGCCTCAATGCCCTATATTTAAATTTTTCAAAATTGACTTGGCATTTAAAAAAAAAGTAAATAATGGACAAGATAATTATACAACTGTGAGACAAGGTACTTCATCTGAATTCTCTATGTTGAGATCTTAATATTATTCTTCTCCTCTTCTCTTCCACTTCCTCCTTCCTTATCTATTAGAAAATTTATACCCAGGGCTTGGAAGTCAGCCTCATACAATATTTTAGCTAATCCATTCTCCTTGATCAACTTAGTAGGTTTGATGTAACAACCTCCTCCCACATATACCCAATTTACTGGACAACCAAGGTAAACATGTGACGAGAGGCTAATATTATGGGAGTCAACCTCCTATGTGACATTGAGGAAGTGAAATCAATGAAAACACAACATAAGGACCTTCCACATCAGTAACAAGACTCCCAGGAACCATCCCAACCTCTTAGGTAACAAACCCCTGGGTCCCATTGATATTTTAGACCAATTAACCCTGAGACACTCCCATGATATGGATATGTATTTGTCCTGAAAGCTCTGGACGCTCCCATAGCATGGTGTGCTAGGGTCCAGGGACTATTTTTCTAGTGTTTTCCAACATCCCTAGGATTTGAGCCACTTTTCTAGGCCTAGAGCCTAGGTGACTACCTAGAATTAAATGACACCTTCAAAATAGAAAGATAGCAATGGAATGATGATGTAAATGTAGTTACTTAAACAAGGGCTTGACTAGACCCCTACTAGCCATGACAGATATTTCATCAAAAATATCACAAATATGTAATCTACATGTGTAAACAATAGATCTGAGCATAGGGGTCTCATACTTATCTGAGAATCACTAAGAAGCATTGTTACCTTATATCATTAGCTGCATTATCATCTATTAGGTCATAGATACGTTGTTCATGCATTTACAAATAAAAACATGAGGAGAGCCATTCATCATCACTATCATAATACATTCTTATAACCAACATAATAACAACAAAAATATCAAGGATACATCAGCCATAAAATCCACATATCAACTAGCACATTTATACATAATATATCAAAGAAAGAACCTCTTAGTAACGAATGCACAATCCAACCCAAGATGGGACTACCACATTCCACTCGACCATATAATGGTTAAGCCAATTGTCTCTTCAACCATTCACCCCTGTGTCATATTCCAAGCATGAATGTGGCACTCAAACCAAAAGAACCAACGAGGTCATCTTGAGGCTAAAACACCTCACCCTCATCAATCAAAACTAGGCTTTACTACAATCCACACCAAATCACTAGGCAAATACAATAAACATGTAATAAAATTCTTTACCATGACCTCCACCAGATCACTGGGTCAAAACAAGCATTGATGCCATCAGATTTCTCCACCTACATCGTGAGGAATTTTCTCGTCTCCTAGTCTCTCAAGATTTATGTAGTCCACAGTCTGATCCAGGGATCACTAGGCCCTAAACCGATACTCCACCCTCTAGGCTTTACCATATATCCTGCGATTCACTCGAAAGGATTCCTAGGTCTAATCAAGGGTAGCTAACTCTAGGCTTTACCATATATCCTTCCATTCACCAATCGAGGATTCCTAGGCCCACCGAGGCAACACAAAATCTAGCTTTACTGCAACCCCCAGTTTGGTTCAGGGGTTACTAGGCCATGTGTTCTATCATTTAGAGATCTACCTCACTCAGCTTCAAATCCATCTGGAAATCTAGCTCAACAAAAATAGGAGAACCCCATCACACCATGGCTATGAAAAAATGGAAAGGCTAGGTTGAAAACACTCTCACACCTGGAAACACCCATGCAATAACAACAAAGAACCACATGAAATACCATGCATGTCAAATATAGCAAGGAAATCACACATGCAAATCGATACCTACAAAGAATCATGTTGTAGCTACTTGATCCTACTCTTCCTTGCTTGATCTTTGCTTCCCTTTTCCTTCTTGCTCCAATGCTAAAATTCTCCAAGAAAACTCTAATTCTAAGAGTATGAGAGAGAGAGAGAATAGAAGGGAGCTCCACCAAAACCTGTCCAAAAACTCACCAATTGATCCTCAAAAGAAGTTTTATCAATGAGGCCTCTATTTTCTTCATTTTCCATTATTTTCCTTCAATTTCCTCCTCACATGAAACATGTGATCTTTCACCTTTATTTTCTCCTAATTTCGATTATTTTCATAAATAAATTCCAATTAATTTCTCATGCCTTTCCAAACCCTTTGCCATTGCCTTTGCCAATTTCCTTAGCCATAATAAACCGAATGAACACCCATTAGGATATTTTTCCCACCATTCATTTTGGAATACGTGTCCCATGACCATGGTCTTATATTTTATATTTGCATGGATTTTTAACTAGGGAAAGAAACATATTCTAATTGCATAAATATCCTGAACTAAATGTAAAAGAAACCTAACTTAACCCTATTTATTACATGTGATGATTTAAACTAAATAAGCATGGAATTTGATCTAGAGAGTTGATCCAAATGGATCCAAGAATTCCCTCTAAGTCTTCGTGAAAATTTTAAAATATGGTACCCAAGGCCAAAATCCTTTAAAGGATCGAAAATATCGAAAGAGGGACACCCTTACCTGAGCGAAAAAACACTATCGGGAGGCCCAAAACCCGTGAAAATAGAGTAAAAGGAGCTATCAGAGGCAGAATAGTAGGATACACAGTAGCCGTCAGATCTGGCTGATCAACGGTCCAGATCTGATCGAAAGATCGCTATCGGCAGTGGCTATTGATGCTATTGGTAGAGCCCACATAAAAGTTGCGATTGTGATTGGTGGGGAACTTATAAAGCGATGCGATAGTGATTAGCGGGGTCAACGAGGACCGTCGATCAAGCGCACAGATCGATGACCCTTATTGCATCACCATATTGCAATCGAAAGATCCACAGGAGCGGGGGTATGTGTATATACATATATGCGACCCAATGGATAGACCTGATGAGATTATGAGCCAGATTGCAGGGATTTTGAAGTCTGCCAAGCACCATGTTTTAATGTATTTTTGTAGTCTCACTTGTTAAAAAAAATGCGATGAGGAGAGCGCCAATACAATAAGCCGGACCCGAAACAGTACCTTAAGGATATTACATATGATTTCAAGTCCGGGGGAAGAGCCTTTTCCAACACATTTTCATGATTTTAAATGTATTTACAAAACAAAGGGATAGAGCCATTATGATAAGCAACAACGACCGATAGGCGGACCTAATAGGGGAATGAAGTGTATTGAAGGACTTTTGAAGTCTGACATATCACGTTTTTGGGAAATTTCTCTAGTAAAATGTATTTTCACTATAAAAATAGAACGAGACCGTTTCAGGAATTTTAGAAACTCGAGGCACTCTAGCGCTACGGAATGGGTGGCCACTTCCTCTCCATGCGTTAAGCAATGATTGTATAATGTTGGAGAGGGATTCAAAGGATTAAGAGGCTGGGGAGACTAAGAGATGAGGACATGAAACAAACAGGTAGCACAGTTGGCTTTAAAAGCCACAGACAGAGAAGCAAACAGGGAGGCAGTATGGCAAGCAAATGTGAGACAGAGTTAGCATAGAGATTGAGAGCTGTGAGGGAGTCTGTGTACTCATAGAGAACTTGAGGGATTCAAGTGAAGCTCTTGTAATTGAATCTATTATGTGTGAGGCTCAAATTGAGCTCACTATTGTAAAAACTCTGCTTGAAGACTTAATGAAGAGGCCACCACTGAAGGATGGACCAGGAGATGTAGCCCAGGAGTTGGGTGAACTCCTTATTAAATCTGTTGTGTTTTTATGTCTTTTGTCTATTATAGTATTTAACTATTTCAAAGTCTATATATTTCACAATCTGATCAATCCATTGCACAAAATAACATAGGCACATCCATGCACATGAGTCTGTAATACCTTATTAATTGTCTTAGATTTCATTATCAGATCGAGTGGTATCAAAGCTTTAGATTGCTAAGATTAGACAAGCTTGTGTTGGATTGTTTGTGAATGCTAACTAGGTCAAAGCTTAAATTAGCAAAAGAAGAACTGGTTGAAACTAACCTAGAAATTGGTAAAGTCTATCCTAAGAGGAAAATTATAGAAGAAATTCCCTTGGAATCAGACTCTCAGTTCATGGACAGTTTCATGACCCTGAGAGCCACGGTAGAGGAAATGTATAGAGAATTTAAGAAATATCGGAGTGAAGATTCTTCAACTTCTAAACAAGACAACGGAATAGAAGAATCTCCTATAGATGGTCATTCTGAAGGCAAAGGGAAAGGAAAAAAGTCTCCTCTATCCACACCTCCTGATAGCCTTGAAAAAACAAAGAAGAAGACATATTTGATTAAATTAGATGTTAAATTTGATTTGCCAATATATGATGGAGAGTAAAATATAGAGAAGCTAGATAACTGGATTAGACAGATTGATGTGTATTGCAGGGTATAGAGCATCGATTCAGACATAAGTAAAATTCATCTAGCCAACCTATGCCTTGGGGGAACTGCTTTGGTACGGTGGGAAGTGGTGGGCTCCAGTATTGTAGCAATAATGTTGCAACTCCTGGGACTCCCTTCTTTACTTTTATCAACCCGGTAGTTTGTAACAAACTTGGAAGCGACGGTGTTGTATGTACAAGTATTAGCTCTTGCCACAACTGTCACTTGGTCAGCTGGCACAAGTCAGCTAGGGGCTCAAGCCAACTTCTATGAGCTTTGAGAAGAAGCTTATTAACTGATGGATGGAAGCTAGTCTCGAAGGAAGCTAATCTACTTGTGAAAAGAGATTCAAAACTGAAGGAAAGCGCAAACCCTAGCAAACCCTAATTCTACCAGCTAGTCCTACTGACGCAAAGAAGAGAATGCAAACTACTGAAAGAGATGCCATTACTTCTATGAAGGTAAAATACATGTATCTAGACTACCTCTATCTGATGAAAACATCTTTTTGTATTTTTGATTAAGTCGTCAGTTTCATCATGCATATGCTTTCACTGTTCTTGAATGTGCAGGGGTGGATCAATGAGGAAAAATGATTTGAAGAGGTTGGGAAGGTTCAGAGAGGGTCTAAGGAGTCCCTAACACCCTTCCAGAGAGTCTCACAAAGTTTGGCTACCAAGAAACCTCATTTGTGAGCTTCTACAGGAAGTCTGCAGGGGTTCTACAGGATGTTCAGGAATTTCTACAGGATGTTCAGAAATTCCTACAGGATGTTTAGAATTGGAATTTTGGAGGATGGATGTGTGAGGGAAGATGGATGAATGGATATGGAGGTAGGATAGGGGTCTGAAGTGGCCCAGGGACTAGTGGATGGAGTGGTGAGAAGGTATAGTTGGTTGAATTAGCTTAAAGAAGGCTGAAACAATGGTTGCACAAAAAGGTAGGGTTACGTGGGCAAGAGGACAAATGTGAGACGAGGAACCTAGTTAAGAGATGGAACAGATGGCTCTGATGAAGCTGGGGTGGATGAAAAGGTGGTAGAGATGCTCTGCACCGTGCACTTTCAACTAAACCAATAAAGACTTGCAAGTAATCAAAGTCCTAGCTAATCTAATCTAGCTAACAATAAAGTGAATGAACAGTAGCTTTATTTGAAAGAGAACCATATATATCAACTATGCAATGAAACATTTCAGAGATCTGAACATGTAACCAACTTCAACAAATGAAAACAGTACACTAATGATTGCATGGCAAGGTAAAACTATTGTTTTTGTTTGGGACAACACGGTTACTTCAATTCTAGCCCTTGATCCAATGAGGAAGAGGTGAAACCAAAAGTGTTTGTTGGCCCTTTTCTAGATTTTTTTTTGTTATTATCCTACCAAACTATTCTAAACATCTGAAGCATTTCTAACCATAAACAGTGACCTAGTTAATCAACACAACTTAATCTACCTAATATAAATACGTTTGCAAATGCATAAAAGGAAAAACAATGATGCATAAAGGAAAGATAACAGTACATAAAGGAGGCCCTAGGCTCTCAGGTTGGGCCCAACCCTGAGAGCTATGGCTCCTATAGAGAACTCAGAGCTGATATAAAATAGGACTGCTTATCATTATCAAAAAAAGTCATGATTCAAAAGTTATGCCAAAATGGCTACAAGAAAAGGAGATGAAAGTGACAACACTGTAGTGCAAAAAGTGCAATGGTTTCAAAAGTCGCTTACGAAGGTTGAGGCCTTCTCATTTATACACCACAAGGGCCCTAGCAGGCCTCCTAAATCTAGGGGACTCGGCTGTCCCAACTGTTAGTAGACAGTCCCTTTCCAAAATCTGCTTGGCTGCCTTCAAGATTCGTTTTTGGTGGCCTATGAGCTCGGAGTTGGGGGTGGAGATCCCAAGGAAGGGCTATTTAATGTCATATACAACCCCCCTATAAAATATCACCTCAAGCTTGGCTGTCACCTAGCCCATCATTGCTTGGTTTTGCTCCAACATGTGTCAAAAAACCTGAAATAAGCACGTGTTAGCCACCTAGGAAGAGTGACCATTCTTATTTGTACAAATGACATAAACATACTAAAAAATAATGCATAATCTATGAAAAATGGAGGATTGAACAAGGATTGAACAAGGCTAATTAGGCAAAATGAGCCCAATAAGTTACCCAATTTGGGGCTCATCAGGAAGGTAGGACACAAGTTGACTTGAAGAAGCATGGTAAAATTCTTTCTGCCTGGAGTGAATTTGTTTATGCAATTAAAAAACAATTATATCCACTAGCTTATATGCAGCAAGCTATGATGAGTTGGCAAACTCTTCACCAATTAAAAGGGCAAAGTGTACAAAGCTACACTCAAGAATTTAGAAAAAGAGCTTTGATTCTAGGCATTTCTTTAGACTCACCTGAAACTTTGTTGAAGTATATAGGTGGTCTACATAGTTATTTTAGGCACACCATTCTCATGTTTAACCCTACTAGCATAGATGAGGTATCTATTCAGGCTACCCATCTAGAGGCTAGAGGCAAGAATGTGAAACCAGAGATTGGGGGATCATCAAAACCCACTGCAAGGAAGAACAAGGAAAAGAGGAAGCAAAAATGGAAAGAGAGGAAGGAAAATGTTGTACAAAAGGCCAAACCTTCATGCATTCACTGCAATAAGGATGGACCTGATGATGAACATTGCTTGTCTTTGCATCCGGAGCTAAAACCCAAGAAGTTTGATGGAAAGAAGAATAAGGTTGTTGCAACTGTTCAAAGAGATTTGGGGTCAGACTCAAGTGATGAAACAACCATCACAGCCACAGGTATACAAGATTATCTGCTTTAGAGAATGCATAAATCAAGAAGAAAGTATAGGAGCTACTCAAGAAAGGGTTCATAAGACCAAGCACATCGCCATGCAGATCTCCAATAGTGTTGGTGAGAAAGAAGGATGGTTCATGGAGGATGTGCATTGATTACCGAGCATTGAACAAAATAACAATCAAGAATCATTATCCCCTTCCTCGCATTGATGATATATTGGATCAACTAAAAGAGGTTGTTTACTTTTCCAAGTTGGACCTATGTAGTGGTTACCATCAAGTCAGAGTAGCAGAGCAAGATGCATGGAAGACTGCTTTCAAAACGAAGCAAGGGTTGTATGAATGGCTAGTTATGCCTTTTGGCTTAACTAATGTTCCTACCACTTTCATGAGAGTAATGAATGATGTACTCAGGCCTTTTATTGATGATTTTGTAATTGTATATCTAGATGACATTCATGTATTCAGTAAAACATGGGAAGAACATTTAAAGCATGTAAAGCAGACTCTAGATGTTTTGAAGCAAGAAAATCTCTATGTTAAATTAACAAAATGTGAATTTAGTAAAACATATTTGAATTATTTGGGTCATATTGTAGGGGGTGGTGAACTGAAGATAGATCCCTCTAAGGTTGCATTCATTGTAAACTGGCCTAAACCCAAGTCTACTATAGAAGTTAGAAGCTTCCTAGGGGCAGCACAATATTGGAGGAAATTTATTGCTAACTTTTCCTTAATTGCAGCTCCCTTACATGCTTTGACAGGATTGAACAAGGTGTTCTAGTGGGGAGGCAAACAGCAGAAAGCCTTCGACACCCTGAAAGAAAAAATTAGTACAACACCAGTACTATCATTGCCAAATCTTCAACAACCATTTGAAATCGAAATAGATGCCAGTGATTATGCCATGGGAGCAGTGTTGATTCAACATTGTAAACCCATATGCTACCATTCTGAGACTTTTAATTTTGCAGTAGTTAATAATACATGCTGATCATGAGTCACTTTAGTACTTGCACTCACAAGTTAAACTACAACAATCAAGACACTATAAATGGATGGGTTTCCTACAACAGTTTCATTTAGTCATCAGATATAAAAAGGCCATACACAATAAAGTTGCAGATATGTTGTCCAGACCAATCATAAATGCATCTAGTATACTTAAGCATAACTCAGTAATGCATGAAAGCTACATTGAACAATATGCTCAAGATATAGATTTTAAAGATGTATATGCAGCTTTAAGTAATGGAAAAAAGGTAGAAGAATCATATTATTATATTAAGCACCGAATCTTGTATCATTTGGGAAAGCTATGAATTCCACAAACAGAGAGAATTAACATAATTAGAGATGCACATACTTCCATGATATCAGGTCATTTTAGTGTAAGCAAAACAGTTGCAAAGTTGCAAAGATACTGCTATTGGCCAAAAATGAATGAAACAATTTCTAGATATGTAAGAGGGTGTACCATGTGTGCTAAAAGCAAGACCAATAATAGAAAACTAGGCTTGTACACTCCACTGCTAGTCCCTTCCCACCCTTGGGAAAGCTTTTCCATGGACTTTGTTGGGGGATTGCCAAAATCTAGAAAGGGACATGACTATTTGTATGTTGTTGTGGATAGGTTCAACAAATGTGTATTTTAATACCTTGTAATAAGCAGATTACAATTGAACAAACAATGAAATTGTTTTTTCAGCATGTCTAGGTGCATTTTGGGTTACCCACTTCCATAGTATCTGATCGAGACTCCCGATTTGTTGGGAAGTTTTGGTCAAGCCTATGGGAATTAATGGAAACCAGACTAAAGAAAAGCACAACCTTTCATCCATAGACAGATGGCCAAATAGAAGTAGTCAATAGGACAATGATCCAGTTGCTCAAGGGTTATTGCAGCAAGCATCCCAAGCTTTTGGATGAACATTTATGTTATGTGAAACATGCTTACAACCATGCTAAACATTCTTCTACACAGAGATCTCCTTCTGAGACCTGCTTTGGTTTTATACCAAGATCTCCCTTGGATTTTGTCTTTGAAAAAGTCATAGCAGTTGTTGGACATAGTGATGTGGACAAAGCAACTAGATTCATTGAACAGATCCAAGAGATTTACCAGGAAATGTAGGAATAGATGGAAAAGGGCCAAGCCAACTACAAGGCAAGGCATGATAAAAATTGGGTGGAGCACAGCTTCCAAGTTGGTGATCAAGTCTGGCTGTATATCAGCAAGGATAGAATGCAAGGTGAAGGAAAGAAGTTGAAGCCAATAAGGTATGGGCCTTTTAAGGTACTTTAGAAAATTGGTGAGAATGCTTTCCGCCTTGATCTGCCAACATACATGCACATCTATTTAGTAGCAAATGCAGAAAGTTTAAGACTGTTTGAACCTTCATTAATTGAAGATCCTCAAGAGCAAATTCAGTTTCCTTCCATTGATGATCTGTTGCCTGAATACCTCAATGAGCTACAGGAAGATACAGTTCTGGACAGAAAGTGAGGACGACATGCAAAGAGGATGTCGAGTACCTAAGAATATGTCTCATAGGTTCAAAACACAGCAATGCAAAATGGATAGAGATTGGACAAGTGAGGCAGCTGTATCCTCACTTGGTTGATGCTTGAAAGCCAACTTTTGGTGGTCCAAAATCCTTTTTCAGAGGGAAGGCGTGATCCAAATGGATCTAGGAATGCCCTCTAAGTCTTCGTGATACTTTAAAAAAATCGTGCCTAAGGCCAAAATCCTTTAAAGGATCGAAAACATCGAAAGAGGGACACCCTTAGCGAGGCGGAGAAACACTATTGGGAGGCCCAAAACCTGTGAAAATAGAGTAAAAGGAGCTATCAGAGGCAGAACAATAGGATACACAGTAACTGTCATATTTGGCCAATCAACGGTCCAAATCTGATTAGTGGATCACTATCGGTGGTGGCTATCGGTGCTATCGACAGAGCCCACATAAGAGTTGCAACTACAATCTACAGGGAGCTTATAAAGTGACGCGATAGCGATTGGCGGAGTCAACAAGGACTGTCGATCAAGCGCGCAGATCGACTTCACATGTTGCATCACTAGATCACAATCAACAAATCCACAGGAGCAAGGGTATGTGTATATACATATATGCGACCTGATAGACGAACCCGATGAGATTATGAGCTAGATTGCAAGGATTTTGATGTTTGCCAAACACCATGTTTTAATGTATTTTCGCAGTTTCTCTTGTTAAATGAAATGCAAAGGGGAGAGTGCCGATGCAATAATCCCGACCTGAAAGAGTACCTTAAGGCTATTACATATGATTTCAAGTCTGGGGGAAGAGCCTTTTCCAATGCATTTTCGTGATTTTAAATGTTTTTACAAAATAGAGGGACAGAGCCATTGCGATAAGCAATAGCGACTGATAGGCGAACAAGACAAGGGAATGAAGTGTATTGAAGGAATTTTGAAGTCCGACATATCATGTTTTTGGCAAATTTCTCTGTTAAAATGTATTTTCACTGTAAAAACAGAACACAGTTGTTTCAAGCGTTTTAGAGACCCGAGGCGCTTTAGTTCTACGGAATGGGTGGCCACCTCCTCTCCATGCATTAAGCAATGATTGTATAACACTAGAGAGGGATTCAAAGCATTAAGAGGCTAGGGAGACTAAGGGTCAAGGACGTGAAACGAAAAGGCAGCGTGGTTGGCTTTAAAAGCCACAAACATAGAAGCAAACGGGGATGCAGTATGGCAAGCAAATGCAAGACAGAGTTAGCACAGAGATTGAGTGTCTTGAGGGAGTTTGTGTACTCATAGAGAACTTGAGGGATTCAAGTGAAGCTCTTGTAACTGAATCTGTTGTTTGTGAGGCTCAAATTCAGCTCAATATTGTAAAAACTCTGCTTGAAGACTTAATGGAGAGGCCACCACTAAAGGCTAGACTAGGAGATGTAGCCGAAGAATATTGGGTGAACTCCTTATTAAATCTGTTGTGTTTTTATGTGTTTTGTCTATTATAGTCTTTAACTGCTTCAAAGTCTATGTATTTTGCAATTTGATCGATCCATTGCACAAAATAACATAGCCACATCCATGCACATGAGTTTGTAATACCTAATTAATTGTCTTAGATCTCATTATCAGATCAAGAGTGCTAACTATTGTGTGCATGAATAAATATAAAATAACTTTTTCCTTCTTATCTTTTTTCTTGAAAAATGTAAATGCTAATCTTTCTTGGTTCTTTGGAAGGGGAGACAGGTGTGGAGGAAAAGGAGTAGAATGGTTCATATGGCTTGGAGGGCAAGGAGGGGCCTAATCCTGGCTTCTAGTGATGACTCCTCTCAATTTGGGCTCAAAACAGGTCACTATATGTTTTCCTACAGGAAGTCTATAGGAAGTAATAGTTCCTACATGATGTCTACAGGAAGTACTAGTTCCTACAAAAAAAACCAACAAATTTCCAACCATCTTTTAACATTTTTCCACCATATTTTAAGTTCACAAAAATTTAATTAGGTTTTTATGGTCTTCTTAGTGGTTTTCAATGGTTTTCTTAGTGTTTTTCTTGTAGGTTTTGTATGTGGGTTTTTGTGATGGTTTTCATTTGAAATTAATTTATTTTTTCATTTGTAAGAAATAAAAATTGGAATAAGCATAAATCATAGAAAACCTACCTCGATCTCTAGACGGTTGGCTCCTTGACAGATGAGTTGAGATTTTGACTCTTCGGTCGAGCTACAAAATCTACAGTCTGCAAAAAATGTCTTGCGCAAATCGTGGCTAGGGATTTGAAAAAAACAGGCTTGATCAAGCCTTTTTTTAAATATATCGCTCCCAAGTTTTATTTGTGGGAAATTTGAAAACAATGTTTGATCAAGCTCCTTGATAACCTTGAGTTATATTGGAACTCAATCGAGGGTTTGTTTTTTTTCTTGATTGTACAATATTTAAGCCCTCAAACAACTCAATTTGGGGCTAAAATATTGCTTGATCAGGGGCTTAAAAGCACTCAATCGAGCTACTTTTCCTCACCCCAAAGCCCTTGTGCTTACCAAAAGGTGCAAACAAACTTCATTCATTCACCCATATTTTCCATGCTTCACCATGAGACATGCCATTTTTCTCAACCATGGACCATCAATCTTCAATCTATTAAAATTATAGGGCAATCTTCTTTATATGCTTGACTTCTACATACTAAAAAATGCCCTTACTGTGATTCTTCACCATTATCACTATGTTTTACAATGCTTGCATTTTAAACACCATTTCTTTTATTTCCTAGAGACTATTAATCATTCACATTCCTCTCAAAATTCATTTTTGTTCTCTTGAGAGAGATGAAAAATATTTTTCCTGCAGGAATGCAAAGAGATTTTGGCATTTATTTTCCAACTAGCATGCTTGTCTTTGTTTCCACCTTTTGGGTGATGAAGTATATGAATCTAACATAGAATTTTGGTGGGCAAATAGAAATAGTTGCCAATGACCTCTACAAGAATTATATGGAAAAGGTTATAGCAAAATTACCTTTACAACTATTTCATATTTTGGAGGTGTAAATGCATGAATACGGGGATAAGTTTTGGTGGGGATACGAGTGTATGTCAACAAATTGAAGTTAGATTTTATCTTCATCTAACATCGTATGAACTCATTTTTATTTTTATTTTTTTTGGTTGGCCCACATTGTTTGAACTTTGAACCTCTACGGACATAACTTCTCACTATCAAGGCGATTGTGGATCGAGCTACCCCATGTGCTTATAAACCCATTATTCCTGAAAATGATATTATTTTAAATAATATATATATATATAATTATATATATATATATATATATATTTATATAACTAACAACTAAGACGATTGTAGAGCGATTCTACATCAATTATGTTTGGAAAATTATATGCACTATACTACATAATTTGCAACAACTTGTAACATGATTACATCAATCATATCATGTATGTTAATTTTGGTGACACACAATAAATAATATGAAGAAAAATGCGTTAATGATAATCAACAACACATTAAACATATATTAATATGCACTCCACATTATCTCACACATACATGGAGATTTCTTTTTTACATAAAATATATTAACAAAACATTCATTCCCATCAATCCAAAACCCTACTAACAATACATTTAATATTTTATATATTATAATATATATCATTTTAATTTTAAATTAAGTAATATTTATACCAACATATAAAGAATGCATAATGATAGAGCACTAAACCTACCTTCACCATATATATCATGTGCATACAAAGACATGTACACTTGTAGATCACATTGCCAATGACATCATTTGGTACACATAGTGATTTGTTTTTTTTGTTTAATTTATTATGTTGCACACGGTTTTTTAAATATGGCCATTGCCCATGATACACCTCAATATGCTGGTGCTCAATTACAACGGGCACACCGGTGTGCCCAGTCATCTTAGTACATTCTAAACAAGCATTGTGCTCAATTATATACAATGCACTCATCCACCGAGTCGCATGTAAAATTTTCTAGAAGCACTAATCCATTCCTTAAAATGAATAATTTCGAAATGATAAAATAAATTAAAATATGTCCTATTTATATTTTAATTATGAATTCATATTTGATAGTCTGTCTTTCTAATAATCTTTCCATGTCATTCGAGATTCACTATTGAATTAGAGAGGTACGGCAATGGCAGCGTGAGATATTTTCTCACCTTATTATAGACTAGATTATAAACATTCTCTCCGAAGGAATGTTGTTCGCTTGATATGATAAGATTAATGGGATGGCATGATAATGTCAGGCAGCGGAAGGAATGTCTGTCGGTCTCTTCATAATAGGACGGTACAACAATGGATAACATGATATAAGAAATGAGAGGTATATCTCTACATTATTATAGATAGTACATATTCTGTGTGCAGAAGGAGAAAATTATTAATTATTATTATTATTATTTTGTATTTTTCAATATGATTATTAGAATTTTGTTTTTTTTTTTATAGTTTTTTAGTTGTTCATGTTATCGAAAGATTTGTGATTTCGCTATGTCAACAAATGTTTCTAGGTAAAATACTTAAAGGAATATTTTTTACTAGCTCAAACACGAAGTTGAAATTAGAAGGTGTCAAGAGAATTAAATCATATCTCCCAAGATGCTTAACAACAAAATAAACTTCAACCAATTTGCTAATCTTTATGACTAAACTTTTATAAATTATTGATATATATATATATAAATATATAATATATAAGAAAAGATGTGTTAATTTTGTCAAATTTTCATAAAATTTTAAGTTTGATGAAACAATCTAAAACTCTTTATGAAATTAAATACACATTAAACTATTAATCTTATTATAATTTTAACAAAACTTTTAAATTAAAATAATTATTTTTAAATTCATAGAAGTAGGAAATAATATAATAATAATAATAATATTAATACTTATTCATTATTATTTTATTTTGTGTTGTGGTGGGAATATGGAATAATAATATAATAATAATAAAAAGTATTAAAATGCATCATATTAGTTTATATTTATTTTTATTAAAACTATTAAAAAGTAACGTACATTTGTGTTTTTTAATATGTTTATTAGACCTTAGAATTTTTATAGAGTGTTTTTTTATTTTATTTGTTTCATGGTTATTATAGGTCATTGATTCGCTATGTCTATGAAATACTAAAGGTCTACGAACTATTGATGAAATATTGTTCTAGGTAGAGTGACCCAAAGGAATCACTTTCCACTAGCTCAAACACAAAACCTAACCAACAAGAAAAAACCAAAACTCCTAATAAAAAAAGATATAAAACAAAACCAATCAAAACAAAATAAAACTTTTTGTAAAATTAATACAATATATAATTAAAATTGTGATATTTTTAATAGAAAATTATAAAACTTTTGAATTGAAAATTTCAAATTGATTATTTTTTATATAAATAAAATTACCTAATTAAACTATTTTACAATCCTTTAAATTTTAAACAAAAATATTAAGTTAAAAATTAATTTTTTACACAAAAATATAGAATCGTTTTTCTCGTCCTTCCTTATTCCTATTTGTTTGATAATGAATAATACTTCAATATTATATCAACATTTATATAATATACTTTTAAAGAGTTATTTTTTTTCATATATTTTATTATATAATAAAAATTACTATTATTTATAAATCCAATAGATGATACATTGTTCTCCTACACATTTACACATCAAAATTTTGTACTTTCTGAAAAATTTCAACCACACAAGCGTCATTTAACCACATCCGTATATATTCATTAACCTTTACATATGTGAATATAATGATTTCTTAAACTAAAATTATATATAATTGAATTAAAATTTTTAATTATTAATATCTTAAATAATCCATCTAGTACTGTATGGTATCCTTATACAAGGATGGATTAAAAGGAAGCGAAAAAACTTCAATTTCCTTTAGATGAATCAATGAATAAGAAAGGTGTATGATTAATAATCTTTCATTTAAATAAATAAATTTACAACAATTAATGTGCATGTTTTACTTATAAGATTGTGTAAATTATTGTATCATTAATTACTTCACAAACAAATAATCGTATTTGTATTAGTGTGTAAGGATTAGTGTGTATGAATGGGGATATGCTAGTTGGCTTAATCCATGATGAAGATGAGTCATATCAAAGACCACGTAACATATCAATGACCTTATCACTATTAATTGTATTAGATGATTCAAAAATATTTAATCTAATTATTTTGGAATATAATATTTAATTATCTAGAATATTAGATATTGATGACTTTTAGAATAGTTAATTGTTGTAAAAGATATGACATCTAAAAAGGTGTTGTTTTTTAAAAATTAATTTAGGAAAATAGTTAGGAGTGATGTTATGAGAGAATTATTAAATGTAAGTAAACACTTGTGAATGAAATAAGTGATCCATAACAAAATTAGGTTAAGATATTAGCTTATTTAAAGCTTGTTTTTCCTCTAACAAGAGTATTGACTGATTGTGTGTAAACTCTTGCAAATTTTGTATAATTTTCTTTCCTTATTAATAAAATTTGTGTGTATGAGGATGCTTCTGCTATTAAATTGGACTTCACATCATGATTTGAATTTGAGATTGTTCAAAGTATATGCGGTTTGTTATTTGGTGTTAAACTAATATAACCAAAAGATATCATTAAGTAACGAGAATATTGTGAGATACTATGGCTCATCACTTTCAAAATGGTATGTGTTTGATCAAATAAATTAAGCAATGACACATTTAGAAAAGTCTTTATCATAAGTTATAGATGGAACATAAGAATATTGTACTTTGTTGTTTATCTACATCTTGACTTTTTATTACGATCTTCTTATTGCCTCACCTCTTGATGGTTTTCTCATTAATTCTACAATTTTCCCAAGTCTTGATGCTTATTTTTTTCTCACATTCGCTATGATGTGTCTATTTTTATTTTTTTCTTAGAATTAGATCTATTTGTATTTTTTTCTTAGAATTAGATGTATGGTTAAATATCAATTATGGTGATATGTTTAATTATGAGTATTTATATGAATGAATGTAATATTTAATGATTATGTATTTTTATTTTTTTTTGAGTAATTTATTTTTATTTCTTTTATATGTATTTAATTATGTTGGGAGATGTTTTGTATAATTTAGGATGAGAAAGATATGTAATTTTTTCCATATTCTAACATCATAATATTAAAAACAATTAACAATTAACAAATATTTTAATACCCTACCTAAAATATTTCAATGTCAACTAAGTTATATAAAATATACACCTATATACATAATTGAAAATAAAATAATTCTTTACCATATTGAGAGATTTTTTCCATGGAGAAAATATGTAATTTCTTCATGATTAATATAGATTCCACACATGACATTTAAAAAGAATATTATGATGTTGGTTATAAATAAAGTATTTAAATATTGACTTTATCTACACAAACTATAGAAAGTAAAAAAATATTTTTAAAAACATTAATAACAAAAATCTATTTGAATTTTGGACACAATAAAATATTTGAATATATATATATATATATGCATGCCCACAGGGGTTTCATCTCATGGTCAGTGAACGGTTTATTAAGTCATTCATGTCGCTATGCAGGTCACAGGTTCAAGTCTCGTCTTACCCTAAGGGGTTGTTCCTTGCGGGCTGGGTGGTTCCTCCTAGCTATTATAGTGGCAGTCGGCAGGATTCAACCCTATGTAACACGAGTACGATACCACCCCATTGTCGATTCAGCGATATATATATATATAATATATATAAATATATATTATTTATATATATATTGTATATATGTATATATGTATGTATGTATGTATGTATGTATGTATGTATGTATGTATGTATGTATGTATGTGTGTGTGTGTGTGCGTGTGTGTTTTCCGAAGGAAAAGATATTTATATTACACAGTTGAGAACATACATATAGTTTGTTTAAAAAGACTCAAATTAGAACTAGTTATCTCTAAATGTGCGTGATTATGAAGAAAACTAATGACCAATCAACATTTTAATATACTCATCCAAGATGGGACCATGCATTGCTAAAAAAAAATCATATAGACATGAGACACTCTCCAAATCGATGAACAACCATGTAAGCCTATATTTCATACTGCCAACTCTAAACAGAAATGAAGAAGACACCATACAACCATTAGCACCAATATAAACCAATTTAAAATTTGGATTTCATTATTTCCATTATAGAGGTCGTTAACAGCACATGTGCCATCATCAAATTCCAACATCATCTTTGATAATTGATTAACATTTCCATTTAATTCTCAATAGATATCGCTAAAGGACATTCATTTGAAACCTAGTATGAAGTTGAGTATAAACATCAACAAGGAATGAAGGTGAACAATCTCCACTTTAAATTTCCCAGTTGCCTAGTTGATGATTGCTTGAGAGTTTCCCATAACCTACAACTTTTCCACTCCATGAGATTTAACAAAATAGATGAAGGTCTATACAATCGAAAACTCAAACTTAGAATTGGAGCCAAATCTAGGAGTATATTTAACATGAAAAAAATTGTATGAGATTACAAATAAAACCATGAAAACCCTACACTTGGGAGGATTCCCTCTGCTGACTCCATTGAATAAGCCCTAAGGAGTATCAAAATCTAGTTTTATCTTTGAAGTCACTAACATCTTCTTCTCTTTTGGTTTTAACCTAAAGTCGCACGTGAGTTTTCCAATTAGGCCTACAACCACCTCCCTAGGAACCCACTTGTCTTATAACACGATAAGGTTACCTTCCCACCATATGAAATAAAAAAAGTAACAAGGAAATGAGTCATAGTTCACCATTGCAACATTCATCAATTAGAACTAGATAATATGCTACAAATTATCCTTGTTCCATAACACCTTTGGACTAAAATTTTTGGTAATGAGGCTCCATACCAAAGTTCTAAAATAGAATGCAATGAAAATTTATAGTTCCTATTGACACATTGTACACCTATAAGCCTGATCCACCTTCTCTTTGGCCCATTACACTAGGTTAATAGTTTGTTTCTTATAGTGTGCCACACGACTATTTTTTCTTTCAATGGTCTATACAATTTCCAAACATGCTCCCACCATCACATCATAAGCCCATGTTGTTTGTAACGAAAATGAGAGAGGTAGAGAGGAAGATGGAGGGGGAGAGAGAGATATAGATGGGGAGAGAGTGTGTGCATGTTTGGGGGTGAAATAGAGAGAGTGAATAAGAAAGAGACACATAAATACAAAAATAGATATTATATAGTATTATATTACTAGCCTAGATCCATCTTAACCCAGATCTATTAAGCGCTGAGAGGTATCAAATGTCTCGAGGGGCACACCTTTCCTCAAGGTTTGCACTAAAAAGAGAGGTTTTCACCTCGAGATATTGGATCCCTTTGGGCACTTGATAGATCCAGGGTTAAGATGGATCTAGGCTAGTTATATGTATTTGAATTTTTTATGAGGAAAATCATACTTGGATATTTTTTTATATTTTTAGCATAATTACATGTATTTGATGTATGGTTTTGTATAAATTATAACTAGATATTTTTCATCAAATTTATTTTTTCACATCAATACCAAAGCATGGAGTGTTTAACATAGGGTTCAAGGGGTGGCACAATGTTCTTTTAGGATTCAAAGTAATGTCTTGAAACCTCAACAACATTTCCTACAACATAGATAACATTGTGCCTACCAAGATTCAAATCTCATATTCACATTCAACAAGTTCTGTTCACACCTAGGGGTTCACATGCCTATTATGCGAAATCCCAACCATCATAGAGCCACCATGGAAACCCAACATTGACATATGGTACCAATAAGACAAATAACGATCATCATTGTTATGAAATCAAACCATCTTTAGCAACTAAGCAAAGATTATTGTATTTGCATGTATTCCTACATAAATTATGTATAATAACTTAGGTGGTGGGAAATGCCATAATTTTTTTTTTACAATAAGAAAAAGACATCATTTTGGTATTAGTATTAATGCAAAGACATAATTTAAATCATCTAATATATACTAAATTTTCTTTACCTGAATGACATGATATTGTAATATTTTCAAAATATAATGTTTGGGCAATATCAAAATCCCCATAGGATTCAAAATAATTTCATAAGGGTTTAGTAGTACTATTTTCATAATGTATGTTCAAACTAGATAAACAACATGGTATCCAAGTTAAACACTAGTATCCTAATTTCAATGGTTAGACCCTGATAATAAAAAATGTAGATATGCATGAAAAGTTAAGTCTTCAACTATAGGATATGTGTCCTCTATTAATTAATCAACACTTCTCCTTGTAAGTATTCTTCATAATGTATTTGACCTAGGTATAAGCCCACTCCCATTTTGGATAATATATTAACATTTTAATGTAATTACCTATATATGTGATCAAATGGTATAACCTTGAAGGTTCTAATCAACTCCATCACTTTAATAGTCTGTTGATGCAGTAAACAAGTGTTTAAAGAAGTATAACCTTTCAGCCAACCTATAACAACTTTTGAATCCCCTATCACTTGTAAGTTTAGATTGTTCAAGTGACATAATTAAAGGGACTAACATAAACGATTGATTTGTACTATTTTATTACTTGTTAGGTAGTCATATTTATGTTACTAGACTAAATTAGTCATTCACGTTAGTCATTTTTAGTTGTATTACTTATTAGCTAGTCATATATTTCAACCTAAGACTGAATTAGTCATTTATGCAAATCATTTTTAGTTAATCATTTAAAATTTCTCATTTTTGGTAGTATTTCACTTGGAAAATCTATGACGACTAACTTTTTTAGTCACCTAGTCACTAATTTCATCATTTTCTATTAGTGATTGGCTTCAAAAGGAGAAAATTATCTTAAGCCCATTCTCCCTAAGAATTTATTGGGACAACTTCTTATAGGCCTCAACCCACCTCTTCATGATGTCTTTAACTTTCACCAAATTATCATAGGATTGTTGTATGACTATTGAGCCTATTCATTCTTATAGGTGAGACCAGACTAATGAGACCAACAATTTGTAATATTCCTCAAGTAGTAAGATATGGTTGAATTTAAAGGAGTGGAGGGCTCAGGCTCCTTTTTCTTCATCTTTATAAATATAACCATATGGTTCAATAGATCCCTAGAAACCAACTAAGTCTTAATAGCATAGGGTTTTTCCACAAGGGAATTTTATATAAGAAATACATCCAGGGACTTAGAGACCCTCTCCTCATCTTTCCTACCACCCCTCTAAGTAGGAGAAAGATTTGAAGGTTCCCTTTCTTCCAGATGGTGAACTTCAAATAAATTAGCAAATAAATATTTGAAGTGATATGTGTTAGAAAATTATATATTACAAAGCAATGGAACACATAAAATATTGCATAAATATAAACACAGAAAACATATAAAACAAGAGAGACACAGATATATGTGGTTCACCCAATTTGGGCTACTTCCATAGAGAAATAGCCAGTCCTTCCTTTTATATTATCCAGCAAAATGAAGAGATACAACCTACATCAAATCCACTTTAATTCCCTCTTCGCGCTCACACAATCTCCTCTCTCTTTCTCGTAAGAATACAGATCTACATAGATGCAATACAATTCCCTCATATACAGTGAGGGGTTGTCTTCTAGGGAAAAAACCCTAAACTAAACATAACTTCTATTGTCAGATCTCCGCCTAATGAACGAACCTGGACCCCCCTAGCAGCGTATATTTTACGGGTGGTGTTGCCATCACATTATGAACAGGGGTCCAATGTGGTGATACCTCTGAATAAAGAAGATAATCAGGCTCCACACTCAATAATATCCCACTTGGAGACTGATTATAGAAATTCCACCGTTGCTTCATTTGTTGGACAATAACTCCACTTTGGACCCGGTTGTTTCTCATCTCATTCGTCATACTTGAAGACCAATTGAAACTGAGTAGAATCTCAGTTTTTCCCTGGTTAAAACTTTTGTTAACATATCTACAGGATTCTAGCTAGTGTGTATCTTTCCCAGCTTCAACTTTCCATCTTCCAACACCGATCGTATGAAATGGTACTTGGGTTGTATATGTTTAGTTTTGGAATGAAATGCATAGTTCTTTGCAAGATGTATGACACTTTGATTGTCACTGTATAACCTGCCCAACTCCTACTTCTTAACCAAATCATTTCTTTACTAGCCTCTGTAGCAGCAACATACTCTGCTTCCATTATCGAGAGTGCAACAACACTTTGCAGTTTTGAAACCCAACCGATAGTTGTTCCACCTACAATAAACACATACCTTGTTGTGCTCCTCCTATTTTCTCTATCACCCACCATATTTGCATCAAAATATCCCTATAGAGTAATGTTTGAATCACCAAAGCATAATGCTTGATTTGTGGTACCTTTGAAATACCTGAGAATCCACTTCATCACCATCCAATGTTCATTTCCTAGATTTTTCATGTACCTACTTACAACTCCCACTGCATGTGCAATATGAGGCCTTGTGTAGACCATTGCATACATTAAGCTTCCAACTGCTGATGCATATGGAACTTTAGACATATAAGCCATTTCTTCTTGAGTCTTGGGACACA
>APFE030370745.1:50629-96389 GCA_000404065.3 Pinus taeda
GGGGCACAACGATATTAATAAGGGGTATAACTACAATAGTAATGGGGTAATCACTAGTATTATAGGGACCCAACAGGCACCCACTTGTAGAAGGCTACAACCTTCTCTCGTTTTCCAGCTTCTATTGGAAGGGAGATACAACCCCCTAGCTCTTGTACTAGCCAATATGTTTACTAGTATGTAAGCACCAACCTATTGAAGGCTACGAACTTCTCTCTTCATCCAGGGACCACGTTTCATTAATTTTCATATTGGATGCTCTTGGTACGCAAAAATGCAATATGAAGGGCTTGTCTCATCAAATTTTCACACTGGACCCATCGTAGACATAGAAACTTAAACTGCATCAGCCAAAAATTAGTTAATATGAACAATCAGATCACTGTCTATAGAACACTGTGCTGAACCCAGAAACTTGCAATTATTCAGAACCAACTACAACCTCAAAAATCATACATTATAATGTATACAATAATTTAATGAATCCAACGTGCATGCATATGCTACTTCCTGCAACAAAACGCGCGTATAACTCAAAACTACTGAATCATAAAAACTTTTGAATCAAATCTGTAACAACCAGTAATATTCTGAACATCTATTGTCAATTGTAGAGACCTAGAAAGTTAGCAACAAAGATAACCCTTCTCACTTAGTCAATCAAACATTCAAACACAAATTCTTTATGCATTCAGTTTTACTTTCAGATCTAAGAAGACTTCATTGACAGATAGTAGTAAAACAATAGCACTGATCAAATAGATCATTCATTTTTTAACAATAGGCTTTTATTTTGCATAAGCTACTTGTAAGAGTCAAACTTGCATGTATATGCACCTTTACCAAGGTAAACTAGCATATAGATCTGCAAATACTAACTTATAACTTCGTTGCTATTCCAGACTTCATACATACCCAGATCATGATATTTAAAGAATAAAACATGCTTAAGTAATAAAATCTAGCCCAACCAATATCAGATCATACAATGATAAGTCATTTCATATCTCATGATCCTGATCCAACATTGTATCCAAGGTGCAAAAAATATTTCAAATTATATCATAATCATAACCCTTGCAACATGAAATATACTTCAGATAGAATTATTTCTAAGAAAACATTTCACTTGCACAATGGCCCTTTGATCTTCTCCTCCTTAGATAGTTTTGGCCTTCCTCGATACCTTGGACCAAAACAACACTTAGAGCCTGTGGTATTCTTGGATGGGATCAAATAGTCATTACTCCACTCAAAATTGTGGGCTAATACCATGGTATTGACCCTTGGTATTCTTTACTCTTGAATTTTCTTGATTTTCCAACCCATATGCACTTTTCCTATTGTGAAAGTGTGTGCATACATATACGCTCTTTTTGTTCTGTGAACCTACGTGTATACACCGCTTTGTCAAGTTGAACCTACATATACAACTTAAACTATTTGAAAAAATCATTTTCCTTCAACTTCTTGAATCTGATCAGTAGACCTTTGTTCCAAATTCCTGTTCTTATGTACCAATGCCTTGTTACCTCTTAACTGACATGTTACACTGTGAGTTGCATTTTATCAAATCTAAGCTGACCCATGAGGGATTTGCCATCATGGACAACACTTGTATCATAATGCCAATAATCTCCCCCTTTGGACTTGATGGCAACCATATTGGTGTTGATTACTGCAAGTTGTAGAAATTATTAGAAATATCAAGCAATACAAAAATACTCTCCCCCTTTGACATCAAGGGAAAAGGCCAGACCAAGATATCCTCCCCCTTTGAGATACACATGTTTTCCATGCTCCCCCTGAGTACATGGAGAGTTTGTAGAGATATGTAAAAGAATAACATGACTCTATGACTCAACTAAGAGAGTATGACCTCCCTAAGGCCAATGACTCATACATACTTCAATCACCCAACCAAGTGGGGATATACTAATTGTTTATACATGACTAAAATAACAATTATTACATCATCCTTCCCATGCATAGTGGGGATACAAATTATATCATATGTCTAATATGACTCATTCAAAAAAAGACTATAACAGAAGGAGACATATTACACCCTAGATCTCTACATGACCTATGCAAAAATTGATATGAATATTGGAAACCATAAATGAAATCAGCAACCATAATCTCAACAATGCAGAATGTTGGATAAGACTAGTGCTCCCCCTGAACCTGTGCTACCAACAAATCATTCATCAAGGCATCTTCATCAGTTAGATAAAAATCAATGAACAAAGCATAAAAACGGACTGTAATCATCAATATCAGTTTGAGCACCCATATCAGAGTCTGGCCCACTATTTTTCTATCAAAAGCAAATATACACTTCTTCAGCCACAAAAACTCGTGTATATACACGACTATCCTTCATGAAACCTGCGTATAGGAACCTTCCTTTGAAAAACTGGATTTAACATCAAGATGATGC
The DNA here is from genome assembly GCA_000404065.3 of Pinus taeda. Taxonomy (NCBI): domain Eukaryota; kingdom Viridiplantae; phylum Streptophyta; class Pinopsida; order Pinales; family Pinaceae; genus Pinus; species Pinus taeda. The sequence continues at coordinate 53,073 of APFE030370745.1, forward strand.
AAAAATTACTTCCAGCTTTTGACTGAGATATTCAAATGTTTCACTGGGGGTTTTGGTTAATATATCAGCAACTTGTTCATTGGAGGGAACATACTCCAATTTCACCTTTTGTTCAAGCACTTGTTCTCATAAAAAATGGTACTAAATGGGCATGTGTTTGGTCTTGGGGTACATTATTGGATTTTTTGAAATATTGGTGGAACTTGTATTATCACATAAAATGGATATGGGTGGAGAACGTGTGATTTGAATGTATTGCAATTTTTGCATCATCCAGAGTAGTTGTGTGCAACAAGACGTAGTAGCCACATATTCCGCTTCAGTTATAGATAATGCAATCAAACTTTGTTTCTTGCTAAACCAAGACACTAACTGTGATCCCACATAGAATGCACCTCCACTAGTGCTTTTTTGATCATCAACATCTCTTGCCCAATTCGCATCTGTATATGCATGAAGAGTGAGATCTGTATCTTTAGGATACCATAGACCAAAGTCTTAAGTTCCTTGAAAATATTTGAATATTAGTTTTACAGCTTGAAGATGTGATTCCTTTGGATTTGCTTGGAACCTCCCAACAATTCCTATTGCATGCATTATATCAGGTATGGTACCTATTAGATAAAGTAGACTTCCAATCATAGATCTATATGTTAGTTGATTCACTATAGGTGATTCAATGTTAGAGCTGAGACTACATCCTGTAACCACTGGAGTACATACAGGTTTAGAATCTTCCATTCTATATTTCTTTAGAATTTGCTTGAGATATTTGGTTTGTGAAAGAAAAATACCATCTTTTGTTTCCTAGACTTCTAGACCAGGAAAATAAATAAGTTCACCAAGTAAGTACATCTCAAATTATTGTTGCATAACCAAAGCAAAGTTTTGACTCATAAATTCTTCATTGCTACCAAAGATGATATCATCAACATAAACAACAATAATTAGCAGTTTATCATTTTTAATCTTTGTGTATAAGTTGTTGTCTGCAAAAACTTTTGTGAAACCTTGTTGTTGTAGATATTTTTCAAGATGATAATACCAGGCCCTTGGAGCTTGGTTCAGACCATATAGAGCCTTTTTGAGCTTGCATACAAGTTTTGCATCATTTCCTAGAATGAATCCTTCTAGTTGCTCAATATAAACTTCTTCTAAATCACCATTAAGGAAGGTTGATTTTACATCTGTTTGATATACTTTGAATTTTTGAAAACTTGAAAGAGCGAGAAACATCCTTATGGCTTCAACTCTGGCAATAGGTGAAAAATTTTCTTCAAAGTCTATACCTTCTTATTGAGCATACCCTTTACAAACGAGTCTTGCTTTGTTCCTAATAACCTGTCCATTTTCATTCCACTTATTCTTAAATATTGATTTTGTTCCTATAACATTTTTATCATGAGGTTTAGGAACTAATTCCCAAGTAGGGAAAATTTTAAGGATGGAAATTTATCTCAAATTTTAGAAACCTCGGCGAATCTTGCTAGTCCCTAATGTGAAAACTATAGAACATTTGGTGACATATTTATAAAAATATTCAAACTTATAATGATTTTTTGTATAGTCTCTATAAAATTTTGGTGAATCTTTAAGGTAAAATAATTTTATACTATAAAAATTTGGCGAATAAGTTTTAGAAAAAATGGAAATTGGAAAATATGTTTTTTGGAAAAAACATGGAAAATTAGCACACTTACGAATATTAGCCCCTAAAATTTTCCTTGTTCCCAAGTATCATTCTTTTCAATTTGGTAAAGTTCTTCATCCATGGCCTTAACCGAACATTCATCTTTGCTAACTTCATTTACATTATGTGGTTATATGGAGGATAGTAATACTAGATAACTTGAGGTTCCTATAAGAGTTATTCTTGTCTGTACTCCAGAACCTTTTTCTCCTAGAATTTGAGATTCTGGATGATTCTTTTGAACATGCCTGGATGGAGTATTTTCCCTGTCTGTTGTATCTTATTCTTATACTTCATTGGTTTCTTCCTCTATATCATTTTGATTTGATATGGGAAAGCTTTCAATGTCTTCCTCATTGTCATATCCTTTGTTGATTTCATCTATTCCAGATTTATGCGTGCTTCATCAATTACTACATCAATGCATTCAACAATTTTCCAAAGTCTTTTATTATAACATTTTTATCCTTTACTTCTAGATGAACAACCAAGAAGAATTCCTTCGTCTTCTCTGAGTTCAAACTTACCAAGTTTGTCATCAGTCTTTTTAATGAAACATTTTCTTCCAAAAACTCTAAAGTGTTTTACAGTAGGAGGCTTACCATACCAAATTTCATAATTAGTTTGATCACTATTTACCTGAACATTATCTTTTTTGAGAATAGTCACGATAGTAAATGCAGCTTCGCCCCAGAAGGTGGCAGGAGTTTTAGATTCATCAAGCATAGCTGGAGCCATTTGTTGAACTATTTTTCTCATTCTTTCCACTATTCCATTTTGTTGAGGAGTTCTAGCAACAGAGAAATGCCTTTTTATTCCATGTTGTTCAGAAAAATCAAATAATTCATCTTATATGAATTCTCCCCCTCGAACAGATCTGAGACATTTGTTGGCATTATGGTGTATGTGTTTTACTTGATGGAAATCCACTTGTGCAAAACAACTCACTTGTATATGGTAACTAGATGAATCTACAAAAGAGATATCAGATGTGACAGAATGTGATGAAATGTAGGGTAGCTTCAGATGTGATGATATGTAGGGCAGCTTCAAGGAATCAGTTCAGAAGGCAACTCACTCAGATGAAAGATCACAGAATAACAAGAAAACAACAAAGAATGACAGATCAGGCTTCACAGAATGAAGAAAGAGACGTATACGCAAGTTCATCATTGACCAAGCCACATATATACACAGGTCAATAGAACGAAAGGTGTGTATAACATACACATGCACCTTCACAGAAAGGAAAGCGCATATACCTTGCAAAACTATGTTTTGGTATGAAGTATTTGGTCCATGGTATTTTGATCAATGGTATTGGTCCAAGGTATTTGATCCAAGGTATTGACCTTGGATATTTGATCCAAGGTATTGGTCCTAAGTGGTTTTGGTCCGTGGTATTGCGAAAGGCCTAAAACTATAAAAGGAGGAGAAGATCATTAGGCCAAGGTAATCAAGCATTAAATATCTGATCAAGAGTGAGATCTGGTATGCAGGTTATTGGGTTATGGTGCATTATTGGATCTGAACCAAGGGGGAACCTTAGCAGTTGATGGAGGATAAGATCTAATGATGGATCAAGATCTTAAGGCATAAAGTGAACTATCATTATGTGTTTTTTCTCATGAATATTCTAGATCTAAATATTGACACATATATTATTCTGTAAATTATATGATCTTGGTATAACTAAAGTCTGGTATAGCTACAAAATTATGAATTATTATTTGCAAATGTATACGTTGGTTGGCTTAAAGGAAAGTGCGTATACACACAGGTTTAAAAAAAAGAAAGTAGTGTCTACCTTATAATCTATGTTTTAGTTACTGTTGTTTGTTGTTGCAGTATTTTGGGTTCTGGCTTGGGTTTTGGTTACTGTATTCTGGTGACAACATTCTGAAAGATCACATTGATGTGTTGTCAAACTAATTGATTGACTTGGTTGTGGTTGGTTCAATAGGAAATTGGTTGATACAGATATATTTTATGATTGAATATGTTGTTGATGGATCTAGTTTGAAAATTTATGAAACGTGGTCCCTGGAAGAAAGGAGAAGGTTGTAGCCTCCTGTAGGCCAGCACCTATGTACTAGTAAACATATCAGCTAGTACAAGATCCAGGGGGTTGTAGCTCCCTTCCAGTAGAAGGTGGAGAACAAGAGAAGGCTGTAGCCTTTTGCAGGTAGAAGCCTACATACTGGTATAAGGTTGCACCAGTACAAAAATTGTAAACAAAATTTTCTTATATTAAAATAAGACAGGGACGATTATAGTAGGTGGTTTTCACCCACATTAGGTTTCCACCTTATATCTTGGTGTTTGTGTGTGTTGCTTATGTGTGATGCTTTATGCTACTCTTACTGCACTATCTAATGAACTTGTTGATATAATGATTAAAGTTCACTAGATGATAATTTGGGTAAATCAAAAAGATCTCTACATATACGTTGGTTTCATTAAGTATAGTTGCGTATACATGCTAGTTCACTGAGCTAAAGTAGCATAAACAAATTAGTTTTTGAAAATTAAATTATTAATCTGATAATACTTATTCACCTCCCCTCTCAGTATTATTTCCAACAATTGGTATCAAAGCAAGTCCTTCAGAGGAAGCTTGATCGCTTGAAGGTACATCCATCATCATGAGTAATCAAGAACGTGGGAGATCCATCAGACCACCAATCTTTGATGGGAGAAACTTCGTTTATTAGAAGGTAAGAACCACAACATATCTTAAATCTCTTGGAACAAATGTCTGGGAAATCGTGGAAGGAGGATATACATTTCCATCAGCAATTCCTATAGATACGGTAGGTAAAAAGTAATATGAAACCAATGCCAAGGTTGTAAATACATTATTAGGAAGTTTGTCACGATCAGATTTTGTCAAAGTTATGTAGCTCAAATCAGCCAACGAAATATGGGACAAAATTGTTCTAAGCTACGAAGGAGACTCTCAGGTAAAACGTGCTAAACTACAAGCTCTCATAATTCAATATGAAACTCTAAAGATGGACACTGATAAATTGCTAATAATTGTTGTGTATGTTGATGATATAAATTTTGGTAGCAATGAAGAATCCATGAGTCAAAATTTTTCCTTAGTAGTGCAGCAAGAATTTGAAATGTCCTTGCTTGTTGAGATCACCTACTTTCTTGGTCTACAAGTTCAAGAGAATAAAGATGGTATTTTCCTCTCACAAACCAAATATCTCAAACAAATTCTAAAAAAGTATGGCATGGAAGACTCTAAACCAGTATGCGCCCTAATGGTAACAGGATGTAGTCTTAGCTCAAATGATGAATTAGCAGCAGTACATCAACCAACTTACAGATCCATGATTGGCAGTCTGCTTTATCTAATAGGTACTCGATCGGACATCATTCATGCAGTGGGTATAGTTGGAAGATTCCAAGCAAATCCTAAGGAAACACACTTCAGGTAGTCAAAAGGATTTTCAAATATTTTCAAGTAATAAAGAACTTTGGTTTATGGTATCCTATAGATACAAATCTTACACTTCATGCATATATAGATGCAGATTGGGCAGGAAGTGTTGATGACATAAAAAGCACTAGTGGTGGTGCATTCTATATGCTTCCAGGTTAGTTTCTTGGTTCAACAAGAAACAAAGTTCAATTGCATTATCTACAATTGAACCAGAATATGTGGTTGCTGCATCTTGATGCACACAACTACTTTGGATGATGCAAACCTTGCAAGACATTCATATCACATGTACTCCACCCATCTCCATTCTATGTGATAATACAAGTGTCATCGGTATTTCAAAGAATCTAGTCATGCACTCCAAGACCAAGCACATACCCATCAAATATCATTTTCTATGTGAACAAGTGCTTGAAAAAAGGTCAAATTGGAGTATGTTCCCTCCAAAGAACAGGTTGCTGATATATTCACTAAACCACTGCCCAGAGAGACATTTGAATATCTCATACAAAAGCTGGGAGTAGTTGTTGCATCATCTGGTTGTTAAATCCTATCTTCTTTAGAGAAAGGTGGTTATACACGAGTTTCATGAAGCGTAGTCACGTATACACGCTAGTTGTTTTGGGTACAGTTGCATATATGTTGGTTTAAAGAAAAGCAGTGGGCCAGACTTAGGAGAAATGGGTCTGATATGGTTCAGCGAGTTATCTGCTCTACTTGATGATTGTTACAATCTATTGGTGACATGTGGAAATATGTTGGCTCTCATAAGTTGTTGATAACTTGATATATATCTGATTGATGATGATGCCTTGATAACTCTTATGATATATGAAATAATCAGATCTAACAGTGAACATCTGACACAGGTTCAGGGGGAGCATATGATTCTAATAATGCATTGTTGGCATTATCTTAGAATATCTCGGTGGAGATTTTGTTTCAGGTGGAACATGTTCAGGGGGAGAACATGGTTGTTGGTCTGCATGCTGATTGAAAAATGTTGTTGATGATAGTTGTTGATGACTATCATGGTCTTGTTTAAGATATTTGGTCTTTGTTATATATGTCATGTATATCTTTTAATGTAACGGTCATGGAAAAGACCTAATTTTTAACCCCACTAGGCATGGGATGGATGATGTAATGCTTCTTGTTTTTTTCATGTATAAACAATTGATATATCCGCACTTGGTTTGGTGGATGAGTCAAATTTGGTATATCCCCACTTGGTTGGGTGGATGACTCAAATTTGGTATATCCCCACTTGGTTGGGAGATGGATGTATGTATGAGTCATTGGTGATAGGGAGGTCATTTGTGATGCATGTATAGATTCATGTTCTTCTTTTAGAACATCTTTTTGCAAACATTGCTTATGCTAAGGGGGGGCATGGACTCGATCAGTGGAACTCAATCAACACACTTTAGCATATCAAAAAATTCAGCATGCACTCAGGGGGAGCATGACCCTTTGACCTCGATGTCAAAAGGGAAGATTGTTCGCATTATGATGTATGCGTTGTAATTGATGGCAACCCACTTGTAGCAGAACAACTCACTTTTATATGGTAACTAGATGAATCTACAAAAGAGATATTAGATGTCACAGAATGTCATGAAATGTAGGGCAAATTCAATGAATCAATTCAAAAGGCAACTCACTCAGATGAAAGATCACAGTATACTAGAAAAACAACAAAGAATAATAGATTCGTCTTCACAGAAATGAAGAAAGAGAGGTATACACGGGTTCACCATTGAGCAAGCCGCATATACACACAAGTTAACAGAAAAAAAAGGTGTGTATAACGTACACATGCACTTTCACAGAAAGGAAAGCATGTATACCTTGGAAAACTAAGTTTTGGTCCGAAGTATTTGGTCCATGGTATTTTGATCCATAGTATTTGATCCGAGGTATTGACCCTAGGTATTTGATCCAAGGTATTAGTCCTAAGTGGTTTTGGTCCATGGTATTGAGAGAGGCGTAAAACTATAAATGGAGGAGAAGATCATTAGGCCAAGGTACTCAAGCATTGAATATCTGATGAAGAGTGAGATATAGTATGTAGGTTATTTGGTTATGGTGCATTGCTGGATCTGACCCAAGGAGGAACCTTAGCAGTTGATGGAGGATAAGTCTAATGATGGATCAGGATCTTAAGGCATAAAGTGAACTATCATTATTTTTTTTCTCATGAATATTCTAGATCTAAATACTGATGCATATATTATTTTGTAAATGATATGATCTGGGTATAGCTGAAGTCTAGTATAGCTGCAGAATTTTGAATTAATATTTGCAAATGTATACACTACTTGGCTTTAAGGAAAGCGCATGTACACGTGGGTTCAACACAAGAAAGTAGCGTATACCTTATAATATATGTTTTTAGTTACTGTTGTTTATTATTGCAGTATTCTGGGTTTTGGCCTGGGTTCTAGTTATTGTATTCTGGTGATAGCATTTTGAAAGATTAGATTAATGGGTTGTCAAACTAATTGATTGACTTGGTTGTGGTTGGTTCAATAGGAGATTGGTTGATGCAGATATATTTGATGATTAAATGATGTTGTTGATGGATCCAGTCTAAAAATTTATGAAACATGGTACCTAGAAGAAAGGAGAAGTTTGTAGCCTTCTGTAGGCTAGCACCTACATACTAGTAAACATATCAACGAGTACAAGAGCTAGGGGGTTGTAGCTCCCTTCCAGTAGAAGATGGAGAACAAGAGAAGGTTTTAGCATTCTTCAAGTAGAAGATCGCATATTGGTATAAGGCTGCACTAGAAAAAAAAATTGTAAACAAGATCTTCTTATTATTAAAAGAAGACAGAGACAATTACAACAGGTGGTTTTCACCCACATTAGGTTTCCACCTTATATGTTAGTGTTTACGTTTGTTGTTTATGTGTGATGCTTTATTTTTCTCTTATTACACTATCTAATGAATTTGCTAATATAATGATTAAAGTTCGCTACATGAAAATTTGGGTAAATCAAAATATCTCTACATATACACTGGTTTCATTAATTATAGTTTCATATACATGCTATTTCACTGAGTTGAAGTAGCGTATACAAATTGGTTTTTGAAAATTAAATTATTGATCTGATAATAGTGATTCACCCCCCCATCAGTATTATTTCCGGATTCATCAAGCATAGCTTGAGCCATTTTTTGAACTGTTTTTTCATTCTTTCCACTACGCCATTTTGTTGAAGAGTTCTGGTGACAGAGAACTGCCTTTTTATTCCATATTGTTCAAAAAAATCAAAGAATTCATCTGATATCAATTCTCCCCCTCGAATAGATCTGAGACATTTGATTTTTCGATCTAATTCATTTTCAACTGAAGCCTTGAAGGCTTTAAATTTTTCAAATTCTTCATATTTATGTTTTAGTAGACCTATCAAACACATTCTACAAAAATTGTCAATGAATAAAATAAAGTATTCTTCTCCACTAGGTGAATTTTTCCTTGTTGGTCCACACAAATCAGTATGGATGAGTTCAAGAGTCTTACTTGATGATCCTTCTTTTTCATTGAAATGAAATCTAGTTTTTTTACCAACTTGACATGGTTTTCATATGGTATTTTTTGGGATGCTGATATCTGGAAGATCATAGACCGCCTTGAGCCTACATGCTTTTCTTATTTGAGAAAAACTTAGATGTACCAATCTTCTATTCCTTAACTAGTTTTCATCTGTTTTGCTTAGATAACATTGATTTTGTCCTCCTTTGAGTATGTATAAATTGTTTGGAGTTCTTGTACCTTTGATTACGGTCTTTCCTGTATCAAGCTCATGAACCACACATCCATTTGATCAAAACACAACTTCATTTCCTTGATCACACATTTGACTGACACTCAACAAGTTATGTTTTAAACCATCAACATACATGACATTTCCAGCTTTAACCTCTTCTTTGAAATCAATAGAACCTTTACCTCTATTGATGGCTAGTGTATCATTTCCAAAGGAGACATTCTTTTCCTTTTCCAAAGAATTACATGAATAAAGTTTCTCTTTATCACCTATCATGTGTTTGGAGCATTTGTTGTCAATGTACCACTAATTCTCTTGTCCTACTGCAAATAGAATTACGCCACATATTTTTGATTGAAATTCCTTCTTTCTCCATACCTTGGAATTTAATGATGTTTTCTCCCTTTGAAGTGTTGGCCGAAATTTTCTCTTGCATTCAGATTCCTCATGACCAAAGTTATTACAAAACAAACATTCAATTTCATCTTCAAGAGGAGAAAAGTTATTATAGGAACTTTTCTTCATTCCTGTTACGCTCCTTTGATTTAATGTTTCTCTAGTCAGGATAGTTTTGTAAGCAACACATTGACCAAACTTATGCCCAAAGTTATGGCATGAAAAAAATTGTCCATTAAAGAAGTTTTTGTGATCATAGAATATTTTGGCATTGTTTGCCTGTTGGTTGATGCTTCTATTGATGTTCATCCTTAGAGTAAATTGAGCATGATTTACCTAATGAGTACTTTTAGGATTTTACTGACGATTAACATACTATTCACTAGTCTTTGTAGCATCAATATAACTTCTGGTGGGGGCTGACGGCTTTTGTGATTGGGATGATTCTTCAGTATATCCAAGGCATGTCTTTATAAGAGGGGAACGTTGAACTTTGATGATTTCATTTAAATTTTCTGATCCTTTAGCAAATATAATATTAAGAGATTTTGTCTTCTCAAGTTCTTTTCTTAGACCCACAACTTCACATTCTAGTTTTTCATTGTGCTTTTCTCTTTCAGTGAGTTGATGTGTCAACGTGTCTATGATCATATTCTTTTCTTCCAAAAAAATTTTGAGTTTTGTGATTTCTTCGAGAATGTCTTCCTCTTTTAAGGCATCCAAAAAATCATCATTGTCATAAGCCATGGGTAGTTTATAATCTTGTTCAGTTTCATCTTCATCACTATTAGATAATCCATCACTATCTTCATGGGTATAAAACTTCTTCTATTGACAACCTGTTTTCTATTGCCTTTTGAATATTCCTTTCCTTTGTCATATTTATCTTTATGAGGACATTTTGCAGCATAATGGCTAAATCTACCACAAGTAAAGCATTTGAGTGGTAACTTACCTCTGAATCTTCTGGAACCCCATTAAAGCTATTGACAAAGTTTACCTCATCTTCTTCTTCTGAAACATATCCTGATTCATTGTGTTCTTCCTTTTCTTTTCCCTTTGTTGAGGCTTTGAAAGCGGCTTCTCCCATATCCGATGGACCTCCTTTCCTCATTTCAAAGGTAGTTAGAATTCCATGGAGTTGAACCATAGTAATAGATTGAAGATCCTACTTTTCTTCTATGGCAGATACTTTTGACTCAAATTTAGAAAACAAAGATCTCAAAATTTTCTCTACTAAAGTAGCCTCCTTTATATATTCACCCAGATTCTTTATACAATTAAAAATATCATCTACACGTAAAAATTAACTAGTAATACTTTCATCACTATGCATATTAAGAGTTTCATATTGAATTCTGAGAGTTTGAAGCTTAGCACATTTTACCTGGGAGTCTCCTTCATAGCTCTAAATGATTTTGTCCCGTATCTCTTTGGCTATCTTGAACTGCATGAATTTGAAAAATTTTGATTCTGCTAGACTTCCCAATAAAGTATTGACTTCTTCGGCATTGGTTTCATATAACTTCTTACTTGCTGCATCTATAGGTATAGCTACTAGAAATTGATATCCTCCTTCCACAATTTCCCAAACATCGGCTCCAAGCGATTGCAAAGAAGATATGGTTCTTATTTTCCAATACACCAAGTTGTTCCCATTGAATATCGGTGGTCTAATAAATCCCATTCATTTATGATTGTTCATCTTGAAAGATCTCCCTTCAAGCAATCAAAATTCTTCTGAAGGACCTACTCGGATACCAATTGTTGGAAATAATACTGAGAGGGGGGGTGAATTAGTATTTACAATTCAATAATTTTCAATTCTGTTATGAAACCAGCTCATAAAAATATATTAAAGATAGATAAACGTGACATATCAAGAAGAAAAATATTCAATCAATGAAAGATCACATCGAGCATCAACAACAAGTTCTCCAAATTGTAAAGGATAATGCCACTTTGGTGTAGAATCGAATGAAACAACATGCATATCAACATCACAGTGAAAGAAGTTTTGATGTAGGCAATTGGCTATTTTTACGGCTACATCTCAAGCAAAGGAAATGTTGGCAATACTACGTGCACTTAAGAAATGGTGACCTTACCTAATGGGAAGACACTTCAAGGTAAAAATTGATCATGATAGTCTTAAGTACTTTTTAGAACAAAGATTATCTTTAGAAGAATAGAAAAATGGGTCACAAATATGTTGGGTTATGACTTTGAAATCATCTACAAAAGAAGGGAAGGAAAATGTTGTTGCAAATGCACTCTCAAGAAAGGAAGAGGATGTGGAAGCATTGTTTTGTGCTATTTTTATTATCCAACTAGATTGGATAAATGGAGCAAGGGCTGAATGGAAGAAGGATGAAGAAGTGTGGCCACTCATTCAAAAGTTGTAGAAGAATCAATATAAGGACCTAACAAATTCCCAATCAGATTTATATACACTACTTCATTGAAGTGAAATTGCTCGTGTACGCTACTGTGTTTAAGGAAACCAACGTATACTCAGAGAACTTATAATTTAGTCAATTTATCATGTGTTTATTTTTAATAAGTGCATCAGTATATAGTAACTATGTGCAATAATAACATGATAAATCGTCGCACACAATCAACACACATGAACACCAAGATTAAAGTGGAAACCCAATGTAGGAGAAAAACCACCTGTTGTTGTCGTCTCTGTCTTCTTTTAATATAAAGAAAATATGTTTACAATCTTGTGCTAGTGCAGACTTATACCAGTACGAAGGCACCCACCTATAGAAGGCTACAACCTTCTCTCATTTTCCATCTTCTATTGGAATGAGAGCTACAACCCCCTAGCTCTTGTACTAACCAATATGTTTACTAGTACGTAGGTGCCAACCTACAGAAGGCTACGACCTTCTCTCTTTCTCTAGGGACCACATTTCATTAATTTTCAGACCAGATGCTCTTGGTACACAAAAATACAATATGAAGGCTCCATTTCATCAAATTTTCACACTGGACCCATTAGAAACTTAGAAACTCAAACTGCATCAACCAACAATCAGTTAATCTAAATAGTTAGTTCATTGTCACAAAAACACTGTGCTGAACCCAGAAACTTGCATCATCATTCAGAACCAGCAACAACCTCAAGAATCATTCATCAGAATGTATACACTACTTTAATGAATCCATCTTGTGTGTATATGCTACTTCCTAAAACAAAACCTACGTATACCTCCAAAACTATTGAATCATAAAAAATTTTGAATCAAATCTGTACCAACTGGTAATATTCTAAACATCTACGGTCAATTTCAGACATCTAGACAATCAGTAGCAAGGATAACCCTTCTCACTTAATTATTCAATTAGTAAGACACAAACTCTTTATGCATTCAGTTTTACTTTCAGATCTAAGAAGACTTCATTAATAGACAACAGTAAAACAACAACATTGATCAGATAGATCAGTCATTTCTGAACAACAGACTTTTCTTTTGCATACACTACTTGTAAGATCCGAACCTGCGTGTATACACACCTTTACCAAGGTGAACCAATGTATAGATATATAGATATTAACTTACAACTTCATTGCTATTCCAAACTTCAGATGTTCCAGATCATGATATTTAAAGAATAAAACACATGTAAGCAATCAGATCTAGCCTAACCAATATCGGATCATAAAATGATAAGTCATTTTAGGTTTCGTGATCCTGATCCAACATTGTATCGAAGGTTCACAAAATATTTCAAATTATATCATAATCATAACCCTTGAAACATAAAATATACTTTAGATAGAAGTATTTCTAAGAAAACATTTCACTTTCATGCTGACCCTTTCATCTTCTCCTCCTTATATAGTTTTGGCCTTCCCAATACCTCTGACCAAAACAACACATAGAGCCTATGGTATTCTTGGATGGGATCAAATACTCATTACTTCGCTCAAAATTGTGGTCTAATACCATGGTATTGAACCTTCATATTCTTTACTCTTGAATTTTCTTGATTTTCCAACCCATATGCGATTTTCCTCTTATGAAAGTGTGTGCATACGTATACACTATTTTTGTTCTGTGAACCTGCATGTATACATCACTCTGTCAAGTTGAACCTATGTATACAACTTAAAATATCTGAAAACATCCTTTTCCTTCAACTTATTAAATCTGATTAGTAGACCTTTGTTCCAACTTCATGTTCTTCTGTACCAATTCCTTGTTACCTCTGAATTGACCTATTACACTGTGAGTTTCCTTTTATCAAATCTGAGCTGACTTGTGAGTGAGTTTCCATCAAGGAAAACACTTGTATCATAATGCCAACAACCACAACTGGTGAATATGTTTTTTTAGAAGTTTTTAACATCCCTAAAGTTATTTTGTGGGTCACCTCTGGTGCTGATACCTTGGATATATTTTCCTTATTTGATCCTTTTTCATTTAATTTGGGAGACCCCTATTCTCTCTTTACACAAAATTTTCTATGTTGACTAGATTTTGAACTAGAACCCCCAACTTTTACTGTGAAACCCTCAACTAGTTGTTCTTGAGTATTAATAATGCATTTAAGGTTTACTGATTCATGAGATGCAAGAAAATTGTTCCATTTTGAACCCTTCTTGTTCAGTTCCTCATAAACTAATATTTTTATTAAGCTTATACCCATTTTTCATAATAGGACTCTTTTGAACACTAGTTTACATTTTATAAAAATTCTAAGAAGAAAATGTGGAAATTTTTTAAGGTGGCCTGATTTAAAATGTAGGAGAAGCAGAATATGGTGAAGGAAGGTCATGTCATAACATCCCTCGCAGGTTAAAAACTTCTACAACACATAAACAAGGTTTTTCGATTTGTTGATGATGAAATTCCTCGACACTCCTTGTTTCCAATTGACCTTGTAATTTGGTTCTTAGATAAGACATTTCCATGCACCTCATTTAACCTTTGCATTCTTTAACGACTCTTCACCCTCACATGGAAGCTCTGTGGCTTGAGAAATTTCTTGCCTAGAAACCCTCATCAGTAGAGTGGCAATTTTGGTCACCTTGCCATCACATTTATCAGAAAAGGCTCTCACAATCACCAAAATCAAATCCATCAAACATATGCAGAAATGAAAACCACCCAACAACCTATAAAATTGGTAGACTAGCATTGTATTTGGGATTCCCTTCTAACTCCTTTGTAGACTAGGGTTTTTTCCTCATAGATTCCGTAACACCACTTCTCCCAATACACCACCACAAGTGTAAATAAACAAGTGCGACGATACTTGGCCACAACTACACTATGGGAATACCACTTCGAATCTCATGACATCTAATCAGTTGAAAACAAATGAGTGCAGGAACACAATATTTCACTGTAGAATGGACAACTTGCATTATATGAAGCATAACCCAATGTTTTTTAGAAACACAAACTATGTCATCGGAACCATGACTTAGAACTTATTAGAAAATAATCTCCATCAAAAACCTTAAGTTGATAAGGGAATGATATTAGTGTAGGGATTAGGGGTAATGGGATGGGTAGTGTTTTAGGATAATGGAATATATAATGATTAGGGATATCAGGATAGGCCATGATTAAAAATAATGTGACAGACAATTCTATGTAGAACGGGAGTGGTAGCCAAATTCTATATGATTAGGCTCTTGTCATAATGCATCAAGGTTCAATGTAATGGTAATAGGGATTAATTAGGAATGAATCATTACCATAAAATACCAAACCTAAATGATTTTAATACGTTGATATCGGTTGGCTGCTATATGTTAAAGATATAAAGTTGAAATAAGTTTAAGATAGATCAAATTTTCTAATCACTTATGCATTATCAAGAGTTTATGTTAAAGATAAAAGTCACAATGGTTACTAGGGGTAAAGGGCAGTGTGACCATATAATTACATGTCTCATTCTTTAAAAAAAAATCAAGATACAAAACCATAACTCATATTACTTATTCAGAGATTTAGAACATCAATCTTGTGCAGATTATAATAAAATAAAATAAATGAAACTCTACATGTTCCTACACTGAGAGTATTGATCGCCTAGTATGCTAAAAACAAAGAATCAATGAAATTTCCATGCACTGATTGAATTTTTGTGTTAGGTCCCTATAATACTAGTGTAGCCCCCATATTGTTATTGTTATTCCCCATATAATCCCACTATTTTTATTGCTATTCCCTTACATTATTATTCTTATATAGGACCTAATTATATTTTCACCCCTTAGACTCTTATATATACCAAGGAAGTCTTGTCATTTGAATAATCCAAGAATTGTTTATTTATATTATTTAAAGGAGGTTTCCACTCAAAGAGGCTTATTTTAAAGTCACTCATCTATTATTTCTTTTTTTGTGTGTGATTTGGCTACATAATGTTTGGTATTAGAGATTTGGATCCTAGGTTTTCGCTACTTCAAATAGGTCATCTTGGAATTCATAATTTTTTTTCTATGAGGCATCAAAGCTAAATTTTTTACCACATGGAGGAGAAACCTTTTGGAACATAATGTACAAATTTTAGATCTTGGTTTGCTATATTCTAGGATATATGATTCAAGTAAGTTAGGGTTTTTTTATGCTCGAAAATTCTGTCTCAAATAGGTGTCTTGAGGAAAATTTTCATAACTTTCATTTTAGGAATTGAAATTACTTTTCATAAAAATTAGCTAAAATCAAACGTATTTTAGTTTCTTGAGTATTTTTTTCAGGGTTGAAGGATGAAATAGTGATACGTGGAATTTTGTACAGTTCACTCTACTGAACCAATCCACATGTAGGTCATCTTGGGAGATTTGTCCTAACGTTTTCTTGAAGAATCCAATCTCAGTTTAAAAGGTAGTGTTGGAAAGAGGACATATAGGGATACAAAATGATAAATTTTCATACCATAGATACAAAATTTTCAAGATAAGGCTCCAAAAATCAAGAAAACAAGGTGTGTATTTTTTTAATTCGCATAAATTTTGTTTGAAAAATCAGTCTGAAGTGATTCAAAGGGAATAATAAAGAATATGTATCATTATTTGGTTCTAATATGCCTCAAAACAAAAAAATGGATACTCCTAGTAAGAAGCCATAAATCTCTACTATGATGCGTGAATAAGAGGAAGAAATGTAACAAAAAATTATGAGGCCAAGTGCAACCAATTTCACTCTCACAAAGAGTAACAAAAAATGAATTGAAAGCAATGATGAATATTAGGATGGGTGGTGTAGAATTAAAACCAAAAAGGGACATGGAAGGTTTGAAGGATTTTGTGGAGGAAATGATGAATGTCAAGATGGAAGGGTTGAAGGAAGGTTTGACAAAGTCATTGTAAGAAAGGATTCCTAGTGGTGACAAGGAATTCCATGAAAATAAGGATGAGGACAAATGGAAAATGAATTATGATTTTAGAGACTCTAACTAAGGGTTGAAGATCAACCATATTCCAAATATCAATATGAGGAAGCTTGATGGCAAGGAATAACATGGATCTACATGATGTTCCACACACACAAAAGGAATGCAATGCATCTTTATATTTAGAAACAAATAAATTTGTGTGGTATCAATGGTTTTTTTCTCGTAAATAAATTGTCACTTGGATAATATTTATGGAGGAATTGATAACACATTATGAGGATACAAAGAGCACTATCTTCTTCGGCCAATGGATATGTCTCAAACAAAAAGGTTCAATGGAAGAGCACATTGAGGACTTCCAAATATTGAATACCAAGGTACCTAATATTCAAGAGGAACACATGATTGATTTATTCATTAGGACTTTAAAGGATAACATCCAACATGAGGTTCACCTTTGGGAACCTAATTCATTGGAACATGCATTCAGGGTGGCAAGAAAAGTTGAAATAAAAATTATGGCAATAAGAAGGTCTACCACTCACAACTATAAAGACGAAAGTGTTGTCACTCCTAGTTTCCCATAACCTACAAGGTTGATACCACAACAACTAGAGGGATAAGGAGAAAAAGGGCTTTGTTAAAGTTATGATAGAAAATACATTAAATGTCATGAGTGTCCTGAGAAGAAATTCTTTTACATAGATTGTGAAGAGGAGGAAGAAAAGGAACAAGAAACATCAAAAGAAGAAGATATACACCAGGAAGCAACCCTAGGGTCTGAAAAATAAGAAATGAATTCGACCATATATTGTAATGTGTTGGGGGAAATTACAAGTTCTCAAACTCTCAAGGTAGAAGGATAGATCAAGAAGAAAAAGGTAATATGGCTAATTGATTGAGGTACCCATAATTTTATTCATTGTAAGGTAGTCAAGGATTTGAATTGCTTATATATCCAACACCAAAGTGTTGAGTGATGGTTACAAAACAAAGAAATAGAAATTACTTGGGAAAATGACATAATATCAATCTAACCATGGGGGAATATGTATTGAATATTACAATGCTCAGAATTCCAATGGGTAGTGTAGATGTTGTATTTGGAGTCCAATGGTCCAATATTTGGGGATGATAACTTTTAATTTTCAAGAATGTTTCATGATTTTTTTCTAGGAAGGAAGGAAAATTGAATTAAGGGGTATCATAGGGAAACCTAGGAAGATAATTATCTCTAATGGTATGACCAGTATTTTGAAGCAGGAACAATGAGGGGTAATTTCAAAATTATGTTCACTAGATGTTCAAACATCTAAGTCATCCATTTCTTTAGATCTCCAAAGAGTCTTGGACAATCATTCAAATATTTTTCAAACTCTTAGAGGTTTCCCACATATACATGATCATGATCATGCTATTAAATTTAAGTGTTCCTCCAAAAATTAGAACTTATAGATATCCTTATGCACAGAAAAGTGATATTAAATTGTATGGTTGCAGAAATGTTAGAGGTAGTTATAATTCAACCTAGTCAAAGTTCTTTCTCTTCTCCAATAATGTTGGTGCACAAGAAGGATGGATCATGGCATATATGTCCACATTATAGAGAACTCAACAAGCTCACTATTAAAGATAAATTTCCCATTTTCTCATTTATGAATCATTTGATGAACTACATGGAGCAATTTACTTCATGAAGTTGGATTTACATTCAGGGTATCATCAAATTAGAATGAATACAGAAGACAATCCAAAAATGGAATTTAGAACTCATGAAGGTCATTATGAATTTTTGGTCATGCGTTTTGGCCTTACTAATATACCTTCCATATTTCAAGATTTGATGAATTCCACTTTCAAACCCTTCCTTAGAAAAGTTGTGTTAGTATTTTTCAATGATATACTAATCTATAGTAGGTCTTGGAAAGATCATGTTCAACATGTTGACAAGGTGCTCAAACTATTGGAGGAGAAACAGTTGTATGAAAAATCCTCCAAATATTTCTCTGGGGTATAAGAAGTGGAATATTTGGGTCATGCTGTATCCCATGAGGGTGTTAGGGCAGACCCTAACAAAATTAAAGCCATAAAGGAATGGAAAGTCCCCACAACTAATCTAAACATAAACAAGAACACAAAAAAATACATATACAACCATAAATACATAGTTGCAGCAGCAATACCACTTCATTTCATTAATTTCAAAGAACTGAAACATGCTTACATACAGAATGGAAATAAACTAGCTCCAGCGATAGTAGATTATCTCCGAGAAGAGATGTGGCGACTACATGCTTCTGAATTGTGTTACAATGAGGCTCAAAGGTCTATTTATTATTGAGAAGCAATCGAAAATCCTAAACATTCAAAACCCTAACCATGGGAGATGAAACGCCAAAATTATGGGCCTTGTTTGGGTAAATTGGTATATCAACTTCCCGGGGTTGTAACTTTGGCATACGATCTCCATTTTACATGCACAATACCTTGTTAGAAAGATCTATTCGATGACCACAAATTTTGGCTACAAACATGATTCAAGGACTCATGTTTTCACATTTTCCTAACAAATGTCGTTTAGGACCTCAAAACAGCTTCAAAAGTTGAGGACATGAAAAATTGCCTAAAATAGTAAATTGCACTACAATTAAATAAACTAGAAAACTGAAAGAAACAATGATGAGGATCCAAGTGGAATAGGTAGGTGGCCACCAATATCCACCTGGATCATTCCTCCTCCCTTAGAAAGTAATGGTTCCCATTGTGTTGAGTGCCTCTATGAGATGGAGAAACCTCTGGTGAACACGGTCCCTAGTGAGCCACTTTCCTTGGTTCAAGAGTTGGCCATGTTTGATAACCCGATACAGTTAGATCTTCTGTTGATGAGTGTTCTTTATCTATGTGTCCATGATCCGATCAGTTGTGATTTTTTCCATGCAATCTGGGTTTAACTCTATTGGTGTGAGTTGTTCTGCAATGTTGATGTGTCAAGTAATGGTGGAAAGTATGGTCGAAGGCAGTCCATATTGAACACTGGGTGCAGGCCAGGAATGGTGGAATGTTGAGCTCAAAAGGGTTGTCCTCTATAACTTTACGGATGGTGTAACGCCCATATTGGAGAGGTCAAAGCTTGCGGTGAGGCCCAACAACGCGTTCCTTCTGAAAATATAACCGAACTTGGTTGCGCACCTTGAACTTATGTAGCACCCAATGTTGATCATGACGTTGCTTGTACTTAGCATTGGCTCTATCCAATATGTCATGGACTCACTGGAAGATGTGTTAATACACTTAATGAAGTTGTTATCCCTGTCAGCTTCGGACTGAATATGAGCTGAAACTAGCTGAGTAGTTGCAAATGGTATGGCCACATCAATGGGACATAGTGGTTGGAACCCCAACCCCACCTGAAAGGGGTTGTTGTTGGTTGACCTATGGAGAGCTTTGTTGTAGTTGTGATGGACATAGGGGAGGATTTAACAATGTAAACTTTGAAACGAGAACTAATATGATTACTCGTTTTTTGAGGTAGCATAAAAATCATCCTATTTTGAAAAACATTGATTTAGAATACACTTTTTTTTGTTCAGAACATAGTTTTGACACTTTAAGTTTTCTTATATATCAAATATTAATATTTGTTTTTAAATGTTAGTGACTTTCATGTTGATTTTGAAATGTGTTGATGTAGCATCAACCCCTTTTTTCAAAGGGCTTATCTTTGACACTTTATATTTTCTGATGTATTAACTGTGGATACCTTTTTTTAAATGTTACATTTTTTGACACTTTAAATTTTTTTATGTCCAATTGTTTTTTAAATATTGATTACTTAACAAATTTTGTAGATGCCTTATTTTCTCTTTTTTTCTAAATGTTGATTACTTAAAAAAACAAATATATATATATATATTATATATATATATATATATATATATATATAGTATATATATATAATATATATATATATATATAAAGACAAAAAAAAATTATCTTGTAATATAAAAAAGTTGATTTTTTTTAACTGAAAATAATAAATAAAATAAAAACAAAATTTGAAAACTAGAAAATTAAACAAACAAAAAAAACCTAAAAAATAAAACAATTTTTAATAATTTAAAAACAAAAATTAAAAAAACTAACAAAAATTTAAAACTGTTAAAATAAAATTAAAAAAAATTAATTAAAATATTTAGAACATTAATGTCAAAAAATGTAAAAAGTAAAAGTTGGAGGGTGGGGCGAAATTCGATTATCAGAATCAGAACAAATTCTCAGAATCGGATTTTAGCCCCACCCACTTCAAAAAAAAAAAAAAAAATTGGACCAGCCGGGTTGAAATCTGAATTATTTTCTTAGCACCGCCCACTTTAAAAAAAAAAAATATTAACCAAAAAGGAAAATAAAAAATATTGGAGTGCGGGCCTAGAATCCGATTCTCAGAATTAAATTTTAGCCCCGCCCAAGGGCCTAGGCGGGCGAGCCCCTTGGTAGGTGAGTTGCACACAGCTTTGCCTACGAAGGGCTCGCCCCTCCCAAGCCCTTGGGTGGGGCTGAAAATTGATTCTCAGAATCAGATTTCAATCCCATCCACTTAAAAAAATAAAATTAAGTAGGTGAGCCTGAAATCCGATTCTCAAAATTGGATTTGATTTTCATAATCGAATTTCAAGCCCGCCCTCTAATTTTATTTTATTTTTATCTTTTTTTAATGCAATTTTTTTCTAACATTTTAATATTAATGTTCTAAAATTTTTAATTAATTATTGTTGTTGTTGTTTTTTTTCTCAAATTTTTTTTTTTTAAATTTTTTTTTTTTTTAAATCAGGTTTGTTTTTAATTTTTTTCATATTTTTAGTTTTTTTTAATACTTTTTTAAAAATTTTTTGTAATTTTATTTATTTATTATAGCTTTTATATTTTAATTAAATTCAATCAAATTTTTTATAGTTTTTATCAAGATTTTTTTTTTACATTTTTATGTTCTTTTTTTTAACATGTTTTTAGTTATTATTTATTTTTTTTGTCATTTCTTTTAATTTTTTAATTCTTATTTTTATTAGTTAGTTTTGCTTTTCTTTTTTAACATTTTATGATTGATTATTTTTTTTTGTTTTCTCTTGGTTCATTTTGTTTTTTTTTTTTAATATTTTATTCTTTTGTCATTTTTTGTTTTTTTTAAATATACATTTTTATTTACTTTTTGTTATTTTTTTAACTTTTGTTTTTTTTCTTTGCTTTTTATTGTTTTTAATTTTTCTTTTATTTTTAAATTTATGTTTTCATTATTCTTTTGAAATTTAAATCTTTTTAGGGTCATGATAAAATCTTTAACACCATTTTTCAAAATGTTTAAATTTATCCTGAAAATTAAATAATAAAATAAAAATAAAATAAATTAATTAATTAATTAAATTAAATAAATAAATAAATAGACATTATTTCAACATCAAAACATCAACACTTTTAGTTTTGAGGGTGTTTTTTGCACATATTTTGCACAAAAAATTGGTTTTCACTGTCATTTTTAAAACATGTTGAAAATTTACCCTAGAAAAAGAAAGTATTATTCCAGCATCAACACTTTTCATTTTCGAGTTGATTTTCCATGTTTTTGGGGGATTTTTTTGCTAGAGTTATTGTTTTGAGTTTTGAGTTCTCGTTTCAAAGTTTACATTGGTTTTTCATCCCATGTGCTTGGATGCTTCAAGTTGTACATGTGTAGAATGTGCACGATCATCCTATTGACAACCTCTATTTGGCCATCAGTTTTGGGGTGGAAAGCCTTGGACTTAGTGAGCTTGGTATCCAACATCGACCAAATATTTGACCAAAATGTACTTAGGGACCTATTGTCCCGATTTGAGATAATGGATTGTGGGATCCCAAAGTGTATCCACACTCATTCAAAGAAGAGCTTAGCAATGGCTTCTACTGTGATACTCTTCTTACGGGCTACCAAAATGGCCAAATTAAAGAATTTGTCGAGAACTGTGAAAATTCATTCATTGCCATGCTTAGTAGAAGGAAGGCCTGAAATGTAATCCATGGAGATGGATTCCCAATGTCAATATGGAGTAGGCAGAGGAGTATATAGGCCTTGATTCTTGCTGGTTGGTTTGGTAATGATGCAGGTAGTGTAGGATCTCATGTACTTACCAACATCTTGTTGAAGTTTCAACCAATAAAACTACTTCTACAACACTGCCACTATTTTCTCTACACTGAAATTTCCAGCAACCTGACTGTAATGTGCCTCCCAAGTCATCTTGGCATGCTTACTTGAAGGAACATAGATGTGTCCTAGGTGACATAATAGTGCATCTTCGAGGTGAAAATTTGGAACTTGCTTGCATTCCAAGAGTGTGTGGTATGTGTTGCCAAATTTTGGATCGTTGTTGTAAATATTTGACCACCCAAAGTTCTCGTGCCCACAAGATTCGAGTGCAGTGATCATTGCTGCGACTAACGGTTGGTTGAGGAAGTCAACAACATTATTGTGTTGCCCTTCTTGTACTAGAGATTCCATTGTCATATCTTTTTCAACGCACTTTCCTCTTTGTGATTTAGTAGTTGTATGTCATTCACATCCTATGTTCATTGCCTCCTTTGGATCCTCTAATACACAAAAGTGACAATAATTTTAGTACACCAATCAAATCCAATTATCAACAATGAAAACATAAGTATCGGGTGGAGTTATTGGTAGACTATATTTTTAATAATTTATATTTTGTCCTTAAAAGATAAATATTAATTGAGATTAGCATTTTCTCCCCATGTAACACAGTTTACTGCTAGTGTGTATATCAATTTTGTTTCGTTCCTCATTTGTAACTAAGTTTATGAAATCATTCTAGAGGTAATTAAATTACTCTATAGTGACTGTAGTGGATTATTGAAATTATGGTTATTCTACTTAATGTATTCTATTAATCTTTTATTTTATTTGACAATATTTTTAAATTTTTGTATCATTTCTATTTCTAATTTTTTATGGAAAATAATAACTTGCTGGCACTAGACTAAGCACCATTTTCACTGACTTTTATGCCCCACATGATCACATCAATCCACCTAAGTTGGAACTAAAGTCGGAGATGGGCGAACTAAAATTTCCAATGATGGGTGAGTCGAAATTTTAAAATTCATGTGGGATAAGGCATCAAAATTGAATACCCACTAACTATGGAACCAAAAAAAAAAAAATCAAACTCTTTGTTTCTTATTTGAAAAAAAAAATCACTATTGATAGGCGTAGTCCTAGAAAGAAAATAATAGGCTCCTCTCCCCCTTCTTGGGTCTCAATCTGGGAGCTTCAAAGTCCACTTGTTCTGTTATGAATGAACAATTTTGATATTGCATTCTTTTTCTTAGATTTGTGATGGAAGTTCGAATACTACAAAAAAAATTGACATGTTTTGATGATCTTTAGTGGATTTTAAAGGATCTTAAGGATTCAGATGAAGCTTACATGACATTTTTATTTTTCTCCCTTTCTAGTCTAGATGTGAAATGATATTTTTTTTTTCCTAGAACAAAGTAAATGATTGCTTAATTATTATCTTAACTAGTCCATTTTCCATGTTTTGACAGAATGAAAAATATGTTCGCCATCTAAAAAAGTTCAAAAAGGACATGTTATAAAAAAAAGTGGACTAACTTTCTTATTCGGATGGAGAATGAGGCATCAATAATTCAATTTCAACAGGTTAGTTGAGTATTGTTCTATTTCTATGTCAATTTGCATTTCTTGCAACCTAGAGTAGAGGAAACATACCCTTGCTTGCCATATTTAGCCAATGAAAAATGATGTACATTCTAATTGTAAAATTGGGTGGAATATGGTTGGAACATGATAGGATAAATTAAATCCTCCTAAGACATTATATTGATGAAATTTTTCCCACCAGATCGATGGAGTGTTTCATGTTAGCACACAATCTAGCAGTGCCCTAAGGAATGGAAAACTACTAGACTATGTGACGACAATGTAACAACAACCCATTGTTTCTTTATTAAAGGTCCACTGCTCTTTACATACATTCACCGATGGGAGCAGTCCCGAGACCGTGCTACCAAAATTAGGGTTTTCCAAGTAGTGCCCTTCTTGAAGCTATAAGCCAGTAGGGGAGATCCCATGGGACAAGGATTTAGGATTAACCCCCCATTTAAGGTGAGGGAACAAAACAACAATCAAAACCCTTTCTTCTTCCAAGTCACCCAACAATCCATGCCTACATTTTGAAAGGAGAAACAGGTATAAGAATTTGATTTCACAATGAGAATCATACCTTTAGGATTGGATTTCGCACCTTCAAATGCATGCTCTCAACAAATGGGCATGGGGAAATATGAATATCTCATGGATGAGAGATAAAATGACACAATAAATTAGCTACACTAGTGGTTGTCAAGGTTTTTTGGTTGTTGGCTAAAGACAAATCTGGGAGAAAAAGTCTCCTATGGGGCCACCCACTTTTGGTGGGTAACATTTCCCACCATACCTTGTGTTGTCACCCTAAAAGAAACTCCTAGATGAAAGGGAAATAGTGCCTAGGAGATCCACAAAATAGTTTCAAAATTTTTAAAGTATTGTTAAAATTTTATTAAAATGTTCCAAGAGGTGATATATTCCCTTGTGTAACAAAAATTAACCTTGGAGATGAATATTTATTGCCAAATTGGTCTTATATTATAAATACTTTAATTATTTTTCTAGATAGGATAACTGATAAGAGGCCACGGTTTATAACTGGACTTGTTTAATATAATCCAAATTTAAAACTCTAATATCAAAGTGTGAATGATTTTGATTAATAAAGGAAGTGTAGAAGCAGTGGAGAGCATATTTAGATATATTTGAAATTAACATATAGGTATTCATCGTAACTATTAAAGATGCATAAAATAAATTTGTAACTTGATAAAATAAATCTTCTATGATCATACATGTGCTTCAAAGAAGAAAAATCAATATGGAAAACACATAAGAGAAACAAAACGAAGTACAATGTACAAATACATACTCGAATCAACCTGACGACTTTTATTATTATCTCAAAGGAAGCCAAAATGATTACACAAGTACTCAAAATTCCAAAACTATGAACCCTTTTCCAGTGGTTCTCATGTCTTTTAAATATTACATCAAAATCAATTGCAAAGGTAACTATGAAAACATCTATAACTACTTAACTATATGTAACTAAAATGTCTTTTACAATGTTACAAAATGAAATTTTCTAATTTTTGAGAAGTATGATGACTAGTAGAACATTGACTTTAAGAATTAGTGCTTAGTTCCACCATTTGGAATTTTCCTTCAATAGGAGTAATGAACCTTTCACACTTCTTCCAATGTGCTTCATCTCAAAGCTTACACTAGATCATTTTTTGGAATGCAACTTTCAAATTTTAATGTTTTGTTTAATGAGGTTTTGCAAAAAATAGTGTCTTCATCGGCCAAAGAAGTTGGAAGTCCCTATGCAAATAATTCATTATAGCACTTCTATTTAGAATTGCAGTATTTTCATGTGTTGTATCTTCTTTGCTTCTAATAAACACTAGATCCTTTTCATATAGTTCCCAATATACAAGATTTCTTTGATGGTCACAACAACTAGGTAGACCATATCTAGTCCTCTTGACAAATTTGGAATCAAACAAAGATACTAACTTGTGAACCTCCTTTAATTTGTTCTCATCCTAAATATGAAGTAGCTTTTCTCTTCCATAATTACTCCAGCTCTGGCTATGATATCTAATGCCTTTAGTTCAGATGAATATTTTCCATTTAAATACTTGATCATATTTTTATCTTTCATTGCTTCTTTCTGTACAATTTTCTTGTATGCATCAATGCTTAATTCATACATGTTCATCATAATCTTTTGTTGAGAAATTATATGAATATACTCCCACCTAGAATGGACCTCCTCGATTATATCATCCCAAATAATTTTTCTAGCTTCAATTAGAGAGATATTTCCCTTAAATTTAGTTTTTAACTCCATATCACCCTGTGTTTCCTTGTTATTGGTGGTCAAATTCATCATTGTTTTCTTTTGATGTGTTTTGCTACCTCTCCTTGATATCAAGTTGTTCCTTTACCTAAGTTAGGTTGTCCTGAGTTTTGTTTAGTTCAACCTCTGAAACTTTGAGTTCTTCTATAAATTTTGTGAGCTTCTCTAATGGGTCATTTGACTCACTTGGGACCACAATAGTGCACGCATGGATTTTGATTTATTTTTGTAAGCCCTACACTTGTTCCTACAAAATGACAATTTCTTTGTTTTTGTCCACTAACGCTCTCACTAGCACTTCTTTCTCTTTCTCAACCTCAGCTAGTTCATTTGTTTGAGTGTGCTCAATCTTAGGAGTTTTCAACTTCTTACTTAATAATTGCATCTTATATTTTTTGTTTTGCAACATGGTTTTGATAACTTCCCTATTTTCTGGATCTATTCCTAATAAGTTTCTTCTTATAACCCTCATTTTGAATATGCAATTCTCTAGAATTTTCCTTTTCTTGCTTGAGTTGATTTGAACTTTCTCCTAAATATTT
This sequence comes from Pinus taeda, assembly GCA_000404065.3. NCBI lineage: Eukaryota > Viridiplantae > Streptophyta > Pinopsida > Pinales > Pinaceae > Pinus > Pinus taeda. The sequence goes on from APFE030370745.1 coordinate 80,322, forward strand.
TCTTCTTTACTTACTATCAAAAATAGTTTTTTAGGTCGTTATAGATCCTTTCCCTTGTTTGTCTATGCAAATTAATCTTGGCGTACAATGGGATGTTATTTACATTTATGGATAGATACAATGTTTTAAAATCATGTCCTGAGGGAAGAGACTGAACAACTTTATGCATGAGGGACAATTTTAAATGGTTACTTTCTAAATCCATAATAAAGAGTATTATGTTTCGATAATTTAGAGCTTTTTGTGCTATTATCTGAGAGTCCATGTTGCTTCTAAGCCTATGACTTCGCTCTTAAATCTGTTGCTAATTCCTCTGTAACAATTTTGTGGTGGATGGAGTTTCTTCAACTATGAATGCTACCAAATCAATGGAAACATAGGAGGAGGTAGAGCACTCTATATTTCCCAATTGCATTTGAAAACCTGGTTGATTTTAGGGTACCTTTGTTAATTTAACTTTTACCTCTGCTTCTTCTCTTTGAACCTTTTCTCTCTTTTGAAATCGTAAGTCTTCTATCTCATCATTAATTTATTTAGGCATATTTATCTTCAACATCTTCTCCCTAAATATATGGGTTTCAACATTTATTCTTTGCTAGATTTTGTTTCCTATATATGTTTCTTGATTTTCCATTTTCTCAAGTTCTAGATTGTTTTCATGAAAATAAGGTGCAATACGAAATTCCCCTATTTTATTTGAAATTATATGATGAGGGTCATATTTCCACTTCTCTCCTTGGTCAAAGCCAAAATCCTTCATTATTTCTTCAACTTGGAAGAGGGCTTGTCTGCTATTCATGATGAATAGCCCATAAGTTCTTTCTAACTTAAAAATATACCCATTCCATGCAAGAACAAAACGAACTTGGTCAATATTTAGACTCTGCCTTATAAGTTCAATAGAAAATATCCTCATAGGAAAAAATATTGGAAAATGATATGGTGGTACTTCAACAATATACCAATCCCCCACTCTAGTGTCCTTGTTGAGCTGCAACAACTCTTTTACTTCAGGCAAAATACTTAGAGGTTGTTGATTGTTCAAAATAGTATAATAGTGGCCATGAATGATGACAAGTAATAAGAAACCCCATTATTATTATTCCTTCTTCCTAACAACACTAGTCAATTCAATCACTGATTGCATTTGATTCTTTGAATCCCACATATTCATACCCAAATGGCAAGATTTATTAGCATGTGCATATACGAACATATAGACCATAAGAAAGGGATATCTAAAATAACCATAAATATGATAGTTCTAAAATTTAAAAATGATAGACTTGGCTAGGTAAGAAGGGATATCCAAAAAATTATTTGGTCACAACATCATACTCAAAAACGTCAGGGTTTGTTCACTTACTATCTAGTGTCATATCCTCCCAAAAGAAACAAAATTATAAATGAGACATGTTGTGGAGCTTCTGAAAATAAGTTTGTTGGATAATTCACTGCAGGTGGAGGAATATGGGAATTTGGTGGTAGAATGAGTTTAAACAAACCTTCCGTATTCTCTTTGGAAAGATGTTTATAAGTGAGCAGTAAGGACTAAGATCTTTGGGTTCTCTACTGTAAGAAAAATAAAATCTTTTCATATTAGCTCGAAAGTGACCTAAAAAATATTCTCCCCTAAAGAAGACATAAAAAAATTACTCCATGTTGTAGAAACTCTGCTGCAGGTTAACCCGATAATGCAATATAAATCAAAGGAGAATAATATAACCTACTTCTACTATCAATTTGAAGAAGCTTAAATATCGAGTTGAACAATATAACAACAAGAAGAAGAATCAATGCACAATACACATGAAAATAATTTGGGGGAAGCCTCAGCTAAAAACCCCACTATCTGTATTATCATACAAGGTGGAAATACATAGGAATTATACAAAGCCTTAGTTCTCACAGCTAGCCGGCTGTGAGTACAATCCTCACAGATGCTCATAAGAAATCTTGGCTGCTCTCTAGCCTTCCTCTGTGCCCTCCAAGCTCCTATTTCCTTGTGTTGTTCCTTGTGGATAATCTCCTTCAATCAAGTGGAAGACTCTAATCTCACACACTGTCAGAACTACGCAATCCTCAAGGAATGATTCCTTGACTATAAGCATGATTTTTCTTTATAAGAAAACACATGCAACTAATAGTATATTGTCCTTGTATTTAATCTCAATTGGGTCTTTCTCAGAGTAGACGTGCATGAGTTTCTGATGAGGGAATCTTCAGTTAACTGGAGTGGAACTAGTTGAGTGCATGCATGCATCAACTAACTGTTAACTCTCTATTAGTTCCTCAAAAAGTTTGGAACTAATTTAGATGGAATTAACTCAATAAACTCAGTTAACTAATTACAACTCAAATATAACTCAATATTATCTCCTTAATTTAAGGGATAACTCTTGCATGACTTCAGAAAGACTTCAAACTTGAATTTCTCCAACTAATTAATTTAGAAATAATTAATTAATTATTTCCAAGTAGTTGCTAAGACTAAATTTGATTTTAATTTACAATTTGATTCAAGCACAAATTAAATTGGAATATTCTTGTTGCAACATTTCAACACTCCCTCTCAACAAGAAAGGGATTATCTTCCACCCCGATCCTGTCTCTATGGAACTTGAATTTACACATTGAAAATGTCTTTATCAAAATGTCAGCATCTTGCTGCTCTATCGAAATATATTGCAAAAACATGATGCTGCTCGCTACACAATCTCTAAGATGATGATATCATATGTCAATGTGCTTGGACCTATCATTAAATACTGGATTCTTATAGATTTTGATACAACTCTCATTATCACAATAGATCATTGTTGGATCAATCCTCTGATGAAACAAACCAACTAGGATTTTCTACATCTAGATGGCCTCACATGCTGCCTGACTTGTAGCCATGTATTCTACCTCTACCAAGCTAAGTGCAATCGACCTTTGTTTCATGTTGTACCAAGAAATTGCCACTGACCCAAGGTTGAAAATCCCTCTTGATGTGCTCTTCTGATCTAATGGACTCCCTGCCCAATCTGCATCAGTGAAGCCTTGTAGCTTCACTCCCTCTGTCTATCTGTACCATAATCCATACTAAGATGTGCCTCTGAGGCATCTCAATACATGCTTTTATGCCTTCCAAAACATCTTAGTAGGTTGAACCATCTCTTGACTCAACTAGTTCACCGCATAACACAAATTTGGTCATGTGTTCACTAAGTACATCAGTGAACCCACAAGCTTCATGTACACAATAGCCTCTACCACTTCTCTTGAAGTAGCATCCTCCTGCCTCTAGTTACCTACTAGAGGAGTCTGCATGAGATTGTACTTCTCCATGTGGAATCACCTGAGTATCTCCTTGGCATACTTGCCCTAAGACACAAACAACTCCCCATCCTTCTGCCACACTTCCATGCCAAGGAAGTAATGCATGAGACCCATGTCCTTCATCTCAAATTCTCTTGCAAGGTCCTCCTTGCAAGACATGATCAACTGATCATCACCAGTCAATATCAGATCATCAACATAAAGTATGATGATCAACAGCTTACCTTTCACCATGATGTGGTACAGGTTCACATCTGCTTCACTTTTTGTGAAGCCCAACCCAGCGAAGTAGTTGTCTATCCTGGTGTACCAGGCATGAGGTGTGCTTTCTTCAGCCCATACAATGTTCTCTTAAGTCGGCACACATGTGAATCACGATCGAAGGTCTCAAAACCTTTAGGCTACTCTATGTACACCTCTTCCTCAATCTTGCCATTGAGGAATGGAGTCTTCACATCCATTTGATGGATCTTCCAACCCATCTGTGTTGATAGTGCCAACATACATTTGATAGATGAGTACCTTGCGACAGGACCAAAAGCATCATTATAGGCAATCCCCTCGACCTATGAAAAGCCACGGGAAAAAAATCTTGCCTTATACTTCTCCACACAACCATCAGCAGCTTGCTTTACCTTGTAAAGCCAATGAGAACTCACAGTTGACTTGTTCTTCGGTCTCACAACCACGTCCCAAACACTGTTATGAACTATGGACTCATACTTCTCCACCATAGTATCAACCCAAATTGGTTGCTGCACTTCTTCCTCAAAGGAAGATGGCTCGGTCTCAACACATTCTCTAGCAAGGGCCATGTATCCATTTTACCTCTCAAGTGACCTCCTCTGTTTGCGGTGAGAAGATGGTGCTCCCACATTCTCTCTCTCATCCTCCAACAATATGTCAGCTTCTCTTGTGTGCTTCTATCCATCTCTAGAATACTCTGCCTGAGTTGATGTATCCACTCCTAGAACATCTGCATGCAGATGATCCACATTAGTTTGAGGTTCCTCCTCCTTAGGAACCAACAATTCCTCCACAGCCTATAGTTGGAGCTCGCTCTCAAGGGAAACACACATGGCCTTCTGCTCATCAAACTTGAGATCTCTATGAACCACTGTCCTCCGACTGGTAGGCAAGTACACACGATAGTTGTGAGGTGTATTAGTGTACCCCACAAATATCACCAACTCTGCTGTCAGCTCAAGCTTCTTTCATGCATCCTTTGTCACGTGGAAATATACCGATGAGCCAAAGATCCTAAAGTGACCCACATTTGGTCTCTTACCGGAGAAATCTTCCTCTGGTGTCTTCATCTCAAGTATGCGATGCGGGCTTCTATTCTACAAATAGACCACTGTGTTGCATGTCTCATCCCACAAGTGAAGTGGTAGGCCTTGGTCATGCAACATTGTCCGTGCTACCCCTACAATAGTTCTGTGCTTCCTCTTGGCCACCCCATTATGTTGTGGGTTATGAGGTGCCATCAACTCTCATTTAATTCCTTCCACTACATAGATGTCCTTAAAATCTTGAGAGATATATTCTCCACCGTTGTCTCTTCTCAAGGCCTTGATCTTCTTCCCTGACTCTTTCTCGACCAAAGCTTTGAACTCACAAAACTTTGTGAAAGTTTGGTCCTTCTTCTGCATGAAATAAATCCAACATTTATGAGAATAGTCATAAATGGAAATCACATAATACCTTTGCTTTGTTGTGGATGTTGTCAAGAATGGCCCACACAAATTAGTATGAACTCACTCTAAGATAGCCTCTGCTTGATTGTTTCGATCATAAAGGGAAGACTTGGTGTACTTTCACAAGGTAAAACCTTTACATGTGTCAACTTGCTCAAGTTTACCTTTGGGAAGTCCTGCAGATATCTGATGCATTATCTTCAAAGCCCCATGATGCAAATGGCCCAATTTCCTGTGCCACAACTTGCCAATGTCTTTGCTTTGCACTAATTCTTCTTTCATACTCAATGCTGCATAATCATCTACCTCTAGTTTATAAAGATTCTTTACCCGAATCCCTATCATCTTGGTCTAACCCGTGGCTATGTGGCTTAGGAATGACTTTCCTTTACTGAAGACAACATCGTAGCCTTTGTCCTCCAACATCACGACCGATACCAAATTCTTCTCAGTCTAGGCACATACATCACATCTATCAAGGTGAGAAGAGCTCCATGCTCCCTCTGAAAAGAAACCATGCCCACTCCTGAAACATTATACCTTCTGTCATCACCCATCTCTATGGGCATCTTGAGGTCTTTCTCCTCCAAGGCACTACATAATTTTTTATCACTAGTCATGTGGAATGAGGCTCCACTATCAAGATACCAAACACAACCCCTCATCGATGACACCATGCATGTGATGAGGGTAAATTCCATTTCAAACTGAGAGGCTAATGCCTCACCTTCCGATCCTTCCAAGTATCTCTTCTTGGACTTCTTTGATGGGAAATTAGTCACATAATGTCCCATCTCTTGACAATTAAAGCATCTCACTTTAGACATGTCACCCTTATTCCCTCCATGAGAAGAATTCGATTTGAAATGGGAAGCCTTCCCCTTTCCTTTCCTTGCCTTACTTTCTAAGGCTAGATTTTCTTCATCATCATTCTTGGATGAAGAACCATCTCATCTACTCCTCTTGATCTCCTCCTACATAAGATCCAACCATAGTCATTTCTAATCTGGCAGTTTCTCCCTTCCATTCATAGAGTCCTGTAGCTATTCTAACTCTTTGGAAGGCCAAGGAGAGTGAGGCCCACCATATCATCATCGGTATTAGTTATTCCCACACTACTAAGCTCATATCTGCAAGTGGTGAGCTTGTTTAGATATGTGGAAATAGTATCAACCTTCTCCATCTTGATTCTTTGAATCTTATCCTTGAGCACCAATTTCCACTTATCATTACTGTTCTGGTAGAGGTCCTTCAATGTCTTCCACATTGAAAATGGAGTATCCTTCCCATGGAGACTAGAGACAATATGGTCTTGAACTCCCTCAAGCATGATCCATATCACTTTCGCCACACTTCTTCCACTCAGCCAACTATTATGCATTAGTTGAAGTTGGCTTTGGGATTTCTTGATCAATGAATTCCTTCAAGCCATTGTCTTCTAATATAGCCTCCATTCTATCTTTCCATGCTATGTAATTGGAGCTACCTTCTAAGGCATAATTGAGTCTCAAGCCATAGAATGCCATTGGTCAACCTTGAAGTATGATATGAATTTTATTTGCACCTGCAACCCTACACTTCAACCTTCGAATTCTTTTCTCAGTATATTGTTCATAGCTCCAATATCCTGTAGAAAAATTCCTACAAATCCAGCTCTGATACCATGTAGAAAATTTGCTACAAGCTAACTCAATAATGCAATATAAATCAAAACAAAATACTATAACTTACTTCTACTATCAATTTGTGGAAGCTTAAAGATCGAATTGAAAAATATAACCCAAAGAAGAAGAAGAATCAATGCACAATACACAGCAAAATACTTTGGGGAAAGCCTCAGCTGAAAACCCCACTATCTGTATTATCATACAAGGTGGAAATACATAGGAATTATACAAAACCTTAGCTCTCAAAGCTAGCCTACTCTCAATACAATCCTCACAGATGCTCACAGGAAATCTTGGTTGCTCTCTAGCCTTCCTCTCTTCGCTCCAAGCTCATATTTCCTTGCTTTGTTCCTTGTGGATAATCTCCTTCAACTAAGTGGAACATTTTGATCTCACACATTGTCAGAACTGTGCAATCCTCAAGGAATGATTCCTTGACTGCATGCATGAGTTTTCTCTATAAGAAAACACATGAAACTGATAGTACATTGTACTTTCCTTGAATCTCAACTGCGTCTTTCTTAGAGTAGACATGCATGAGTTTTTGATGAGGGAATCTTCAGTTAACTGGAGTAGCACTAGTTGAGCACATGCATGCATCAACTGACTGTTAACTCTCTATTAGTTCCTCAAATAGTTTGGAACTAATTTAACTATTATTAACTCAGTAAAATGAGTTAACTAATTACAACTCAAATATAACTCAATACTATCTCCTTAATTTAAGGGAGAACTATTGCATGAATTTAGAAAGACTTCTAACTTGAATTTCTCCAACTAATTAATTTAGAAATAATTATTTAATTATTTCCAAGTAGCTGTTAAGACTAAATTCGAGTTTAATTCACAATTTTATTCAAGGAAAAATTAAATTAGAATATTCTTGTTGCCACATTTCAACACGTGGGACAAGGGAATACATTAACCAAATGAAAATCTTAGGGAAATTATAGGTATGTTTGTTATACAAAATCTACGACTGCAAACAAAAGTATCTTCCCTAGGCTTGGTGGAATGACCTAGAACAACAAAAATAAAAAGAAGTTGTTGTTTTCCTTAAAGTAAATAAATAATGGGATGAAGCCTACTTGGAATCCATCATATCCTTCAATCTTTCCTTGGCTTGTGTGCTCCATTCCTATCTTTGATCGCTATAGTTAGAACCTACACAATCAGATAACACGAGCCAACAATCTACGAGATCTATGTAGCATCATCTAATCACTTTATTGAATAGATCAACATGGTATTGAAATACATGAAATCATAGCATATATAGGAAAACAAATAACCTTTTTCATTAATAGAAATGGAGTGAGTTAACAGTAAAGGACATATATTTTTTGATAGGTTTATCTGTGATAAGTGCCCCCATCTCTCTCCTAGGTGGGAGAAGGGGTGCAGAAAAAAAATGAAAGATTATATTGCCAGTTATTGCAGACCTCGAGCCAAGAAAACAAGGGATGAAAATATTAGCATAAAGTATGTAACCCATCTTCCTTTAATAATGATAGTATTCATCATTTCCAGATTGGATGGTAGCTCAACACTTCATGTAGCTAGAAGATCATACATGTAGTATGGTTTACAGTGTTTGGAGTCAACTGTGTTCAACTAGAGAGAGGGAGTGTTGGTCAATATGAAGGAACAATTGTCTAAATCAAGAGATGGAAAGGTGAAAAACTTTGGCTATGGTTCCATCTTGATCTATTTTTCTTGAGAGTGAGTTCCATTACTATAGCCTAGATTACACTCGCTCTCATTAATCCAAGGGTTTCATGGATGAGGAGGTGGATAGATCTTATGTCTCGACATGCAGGTTAGCGAGTGATAAGTTTCTCACTAACCTTCTTTGGATGGTTTCCTAGAAGGTTCATTATGATCAATGATTATCCATACATAGGCATGGATTTTCATGATGACCTTGAGCTCATGCTTCCTAAGGGTGAGAGATGGGGTGTTATAGGTAATATATTACAAGCATTTGAATTTTTTGAATTTTTACAATTTTTGTGTTTTTTTTAATGTTTCCGAGGCTAAACTATTGATTTGTTCATGTAGATATTGGGCTTGTTTTACCTGTAGGTGATTCATATCTCTGTCGTACAGGAGAATAGGCATAGGTATTAGTAGAACAAATACATGTTACTGCAGTAGGATGGGATGCACTACAAGTTCTTGGCATACTTGAGATCCTAACAATGGTGGAGTGCCACATGGAGGGTTTGAAACATGATATAGATGAGATTGTGATTGACCACATTCCAATGTGACTTCAACAACACACTATAGGAGTGCCTAGCCATATTGTTTGGCTACAACATAAGATAGCTTGTGCAATGGCATGTTATCATGAACACTTTGATTAGTCTACTTAGATATTTGCATGTAGCTTTTTTATATGGGCCTTGTGGCTATATGTGTCTCTAGCACAAATTTTATAAAACCAATATATATTATTTTATATTTATATTAATATCTCATATATATATATATATATATATATATATATATATATATATGTATATGTATCTTCAATTTTTCTGCGTTCCTATTATGCTTTCAATAGATATGATGTGTATTGAAACTTATTTACATTCATTGTGAATAACTATCTAAAACATGATTAGAAAGCGCATCTATCAATGTGTTTAGATTTATAGAAATATGTTCATATTGTATGAAATCAATGTCTTTCTAGATGGAAAACCCCTAAGAACATGTGAAGCATGGTAGGACTTCTAACCAAATAAACATTAGCGAGTTGTAGTACCATGAGTTGTGAGTTAAGTCTGATGACTGAATTATGGATACCATGTGAAATAACATCAGATAGTAGCTGGACCATTGCACTATACTCACATTAGGGGAATTTTGAGGTCTAAAATGGGCCTCCTAAGAAAAAAGTACAACAAAAATAAAACTTATAAGAACCCATAGGATTAAATATGATGATGTCAACCATGGGGAATGATTCAACATTTTTGGAGTAAAAAAATAGAAAGGTTAAAAAATAGCAAAATAATAAAACTAATTTTTTCAACTCTTATTTTCAACTTATCTCCCTAAGGTTTTACTCAAATTTCGAGTAGGAGTACTCATTGGATGCAAAATTTAATTCCTCATCCATGGATTACACAAGTTGCATACTTTTGATAGACCCTGCTACTTGAAAAAAGATAAATACATGAAAAAAAACGTCTTGTAGTAGGGTCCTTCGAAAGTATGAAACATGGATACTCCTTGGATGAGGAATCAAATTTTGCATCAAACGAGTGCTTCCACTCAAAATTCGAGTAAATAGATAGGGAGATAAGTTGAAAATATGAGTTGAAAAAATAGTTTTTTCTTTTTTCCCTCTAAAATTCGATGATGTAATCTAATCTTATTTTATTATTTTCACTATTATTTTATAATTTCCTTATGATGCCCATTTCAGACCTCAAAATTCCCCTAATGGCGACGTTGTTGGTAGAGTGACCGATACAAATACCTTGTACACTCAGTAACTCGCCATTTGGAGAAAAGGTAGCCCACAGTGTGGAGGATAGGTTCTGAGTACTATGACTAGCACCATTAGCATAACCAAAATATGGTTCAAGGGATGTTGACATCTGCAAATCAAACGTAAAAGGGATCAACAGAAACAACAGGAATCTTTGAAGAGACACACTACAAACACACTCAATACACCTATATACAATATATACATAGTGTGCTACTCATGAGATCAAGCATAGTATTTCTTTAGGTACAACCCATTGCTAGGCTATGCCTGTGGAACTCCATCAAAATCAACTAAATCATAGGCCCCTTTATGAAGAACATGCTTGACAATATATGGACCTAACCAGATAGGTTGGAACTTTCATGGTCCTAACTTGTCATATTCTTGATCACATAAAAGAACAAGTTCTCCTTCCGAGAAGACACGAGGCTTGACACTTTTGTCATATTGTGCCTTGATACTCCTTTTATGAGACTTATTATCTAAAGTAGCATCACTTTGTGTCTCATATAAATAGGTAAAATGTAAAAGACATTCCTCTTCTACGGAAGTGGCGGGAAGAAGTTCTACATCTAGTTTTAGTGACAAAATTTCACATTCGATTGGAAGGATTGCTTCTAGACCATAAACCAATTAAAAGTGTGTAAATCCTATAGCAATCCTAACTAAGTTTCATTATGCCCATAAGGCATCATAAAGAAGAAAATTCCAATATGATTTATGGACCCCTACCATACATTGAAGGATAGTTTCGAGAAATTTATTTATAACCTCAACTTTCCCATTAGCCTGAGGATAGTAAGGAGTGGAACTTTCATGGGAAATTCCTAGCTTTGTAGTTAGTTCAGACATCATATGATTCCAATTTTTTTTTCTATTATCCATAGACATGGCTTACAGAACACCAAAATGTGCGATAATGTGATTGAAAAATAAATATGTATCCATTTCACTAGTATTATTAAATGTAAGCATCGTCTTAGCCCATTTAGTAAAATAATCTACTCTGACAATGATATAACCATACCCCCCAGCCGAATAAGGGTTACATGTCATAAATTCAATACCAAATTTTGCAAAAGGACCAACAACAATAATGGTATGTGATGGAGTGAGCGAAGCATGGGCCTTACGATCATAAATTTGCCATGCATGACAATTATAGAAAGTGAGAATATAGTCATGAAAAATGATAAGCCAAAAGTAATCAATGCATAAGATCATTTTCACAGTAGCATAACCAGATGAGTGACGCCACATGCCACTGAGTGGAATTCATTAAGTATTTATCGACCTCCTCATGTGTGAGGCACCTTCATAAAATCGTATCAATACCATATCGATAAAGGGTGCCACCAATAATGATGTAATTCTTGGCTTGGTATTCAAATACTTCGCTACTCAGAGTGAGAGGTATTAGACCAGAAATTTTGTGTTTGGAGATATATCAGAATGTCTCCATACCACAAGTCATATCATGAAATCAAAAACAAAAAATTATCATGGATAGAATCTTCATATGTCGATTCAAAATCAATGGAAGTAAGGTCACACATAAGCTTAGCGGAAACTAGGGATTTATTTGACTTGGATTTGATGAATTCTAGGTCAAACGCTTGCAAGATGACAATCCATTTATATTATTTCCCCCCCAGCAATTGACATGAAAAGATATATGTCATAGGGTTGCAATCGGAAACAATTGTAGTCTTCTGAAGCAAGATGTAATGACAGAACCTTTGGACGACTTGAACAACTATCAAAGCCAATGTTTCTACATGGGTATACCTGACTTCGATACAATTGTGATTCTGAATCAAATAATATATGGGATGTTCAGTCCCTAGATTGTCTTCTTGGACCAATACCATTGCTATAGTAAAAATGGCAACAATGATATACAAGAAATAGTTGCATTGGTAATCAAGGGGATATAAGAGTGATGCCCGAACCACTACATCTTTAAGGGCATCAAATGCCTTTTGAGCAACATTATCCCAATAGAAGGGAACCCCTTTCTTAAGCAGGTGATTGAATCCTTTGGTCAACTCAGCATAATTAGAGACGAACCTTTGCAGGAGGTTAGCCTTCCCTTGGAGTAGTTGAAGATGAACAAGAGAAGAAGGCACAGGAAGATTAATGATCACATGTACTTTCAAAGGATCAATATGAATTCAATTTTTTGAAATGAAAAAACCAAGAATTTGAACAAAAATAATGCAGACCACACATTTGTGGGGATTTAGTCGAATATTATATTGTCTACACCCTAAGAAAATGTCCCTCAAATGCGTCGAGTGATCAACCCGACATTTAGAATCACTAGGAATACCATCCAAATAAGGATGCATGATGTGTTTAAAGTCATGAAAAGTGTAATCCATTTCTCATTGAAATGTGGCTCGAGCATTCTTAAAACCAAATGGGAGTTTTTGGTAGGCGAATTTACCCCAGGGAAAAATAAACAGAGGCTTAGGTTGATCTGCTAGGAGAATTTTGATTTGATTATATCCGGAGAAACCATCCATGAACAAATAAAGTTCACAACTGGCATAGTCATCAAAAATTTGGTCAATGAATAGGGTCAGGTAATTGTCCTTTGGAAAAGCATGATTTACATCCTGATAATTGGTGCATACATAGATTTTCCCCTATTTCTTCATGACAGGGACAATATCTGACACCCAATTAGTCAAACGAACAAGGTAGATGAAACCAGCATGAAGAATTTTTTCAACATCAGTCTTAGTTGTGACATCCTTCTTTTGATGGACTAGATAGAGGCACTGTTGGATTGGTTTAGCATTAGGATAAGTTTTAATCACATGCACAATTATATTTGGGTCGATACCTCGCATTTCCACATAGATCCAGGAAAAGGCATCTTGAAATTCCTTAAATAGGGCTTTACAGGTCTTAATGTCAGATAGAGAGCAAGACGCACCAATGTGTAGATTTTTCAACAATACTCATTTAAAAAAGATATCAAGGTGTATCGTCTCTTCAATATTTGGGAGATTCTTTTCAGAACTGACTTTATGAATATAAACATAAGTCATAAAAGACTCGATGATATTGGGTAGATACATATCACTGAGATTATCCTAAATGGAATTTGGTAAGGAGGAATGATGATGATGATCGTCCCACAACACATCATCTGGCATCATAATCTCCATGATGCTCTCATCGGTAAAGAATGTATGAGAGAGCAGATTAGAAGAAATGCCATAATCCAATGATCGATTGACCCAATTAATTGAAGAGAAGGAATAATTTTCACAAGCCGAATAGATGGCTTCATAATCAAGCTTAATGGTTCTAAGAGACATCTTGTCACAAAAACTATGGATGTTAGTTTCATTTTGTACAATCCATGGATCAGTCGGGATAGTAGAAGATGATACCATATTTACATAAGAAAATGATGATGAGTTGTCAGGAAGTGGATGAGGAGGGAGTGAAAATGTTCCCATGAGTGAGGAGTCCTTCAACAATTCCACCCTAACATGGTGATATGATTGTAGAGTTTCCACTACAAGAGGGACACTTCCAGTAACATGAGAATCAGAGGAAAAGAAGGTGAGTTGGTCGATGGTCACAATCCCACCCTTATGAGGAAATACGATCATACATAAATAGGTTGAAACAATAGCAGCCATGGCATAAACCCACGTGCAACCCAATAGAAGATTATAATCAATAGGTCTGTCAATAACTTCAACTTCTATGGATACAATTTTCCCCTGTAATTCTACTTGCAAGGAGTTCATAATACCACAAGGTTTATACATTCTCTCATCAAAAGCTTTCAATTTGGTAGGTGAATGATTCAGTTGAGGAGAACCAATCGCTTTCTATCAAGACATAGCCATGCTACAGGTCAAGGTTCCCTCATCCACAACAAAATGATGAATGTTCTTACCATGGAAGATGACCTAGATGACAAAAGAAAATTGAGATGAAAGTAAACAGTTGTAGTTCTCATGACTAAAAACAACTAAGCTGGAATCTAAAGGACCCACACATATGATATCCAAAAGCAAAGCCTTCTTTTGGGTGAGGAAATTTCACAACACCTTGAGTGTTGGCATAGTTGATGAATATTGAGCCAAGTCTTCAACTACGTTATAATTTTGAGCAGCCCTGGCATGAGGGTTGAAAGAAGATTTATGAATAACTCCTCTCAGAGGCTTAATAATTAACTTTGTACGAATCATAAGCAAAGTGGGATCCAATGAATGTGATGTCAAAATGGTAGGTTGTTAAGTAGCCTAACCATTCGAGGATTCAGATTACCATAGTCCTTATTTTGATTAAACACCATAATATCATATTTAGGCTTCATGGGGAAAGCATTAAAACCATGTTAGAAGAAGAAGGATCTCAAGCAACCATGTGGGTCTCTTGATTGGGAAATGGGTCGGTCAACAAAGTGGGAGAAGTGGAGCATTTCATAAACTAGCTCACTTCTGCATGGTGAGGACAATCACGAGAAAAGTGCCCCTCATTGAAAATCAAGCATGGGTAGCAAGGTTTTCATTTCTCATCAGAGGAATGATTTGTTTGTTTATCTTGTGGTGAAGAATATTTCTTATTTTTCCCTTTTACTTTATTCTTACTTCCTGGTTTTTGTCAAAAAAATTCCCTATCATATGAAGCAACATCTATCTCGAAAGAAGAAGCTACAAGAGGATTGGATGGAGGGTTTTGGGAAGATACGGTGAGAGTAGCACCATATGTTTTACTCATCATCTATGAAATGGAAGAACCAATGATGTCATTAGTAGTATGAGATTATTTACCAGAAGTTGGAGGAACAACATTTGAAGGTATTAGAGAATTTTGTATCTTCTCATAAAGCATTCCAGATTGGGTATAGATGAGGTCCAAATACTAGGAATAAGAAATCACTTGCTCTTCAGTCACGACCCTACCTTTAGATACATCCTCTATGATATATGGCCACATGGATTTAGTGAACCATTTCACTAACAATTGATCTGGAACATATGTCTTAACCAACCAATGACAATGCCGCCACTCATGAATATGATCTGAGATGCTAGTAGCTTTAGTTTTTTAAAGTTGGTCAAAAGTTTCATTACAGTTTCATACCAAATGGGAAACTAGAAACGTGTGATGAAGGTGGTAATGTTATAGACATATTTCGGCACTGCAACCCAAATCATATATGTCCATAAACCAAGGGCTTCTGAGTCTCTAAAAGTGTTGTCTCATACCCTAAAGGAACAAGGTCAGCTGATTACATCATCTCCCAGAAGTTCTCCATGGAAAATTACTAAGAACTAGTCAAAACTGGACCATACAAACTGCTTAGTGCTAAGCATGCAATGCATCTCACATGCTCAGTGCAAAAGGTGCGATGCATAATGCAAAGCCCTTCTGTAGGGTGCAATGGGCGAGAGTAGACAAATGGCAAAGACAGTTTGGAACGTGGATGATCATGGAATCTTCCAAAAACTTCTCTTGTGACACTTGCCTCTTTGAATTTTCCCAGGAATGAGTAAGAGATCATGAATCTCCAAGTGGAACCAAGAACTATCAGAGAGAGGACACTAATCAAAGTCCCAGAAGCTGACTCACCCCCCTACAAATATCTATATATGGATCCCTCATCCCAGAGATCCAAAGGCTGGAATTTTGTATCTTGTAAGGAAGTGTTGTTGGTTTCCTGGTGGAACATCATGGTGTTGGGTGATCTAAGCTTTTCATGAGGTGAAGAAGGGCTTTCATGATGGGTCAGATCAATGGGTTGTAATCCTCTCTTCTATTCTTTATATCAATAAAGCTATTCACGTTTTCCTACACATTCTTGTATGTTTGATGATATATACATTTGTGTGGTCAA